>CBVK0100521789.1:0-29526 GCA_900067695.1 Picea abies
CTAGGGTTAGGTTTTTGGATATCTAGGGTTTTTGGAATTATTGTTTATTGTAAAAAATGCCTTCAGATCCTCATTGTAATAATATGCTAGCGAATGAGCGTAGTCGTCACATCTCTTCTCAGAGATAAGCCGCCACCATTCCAACAAGCTTGTTTCTGTTGCATTTTACAGTTTCCGCTTATTTACTTATTGAATAGAAAAAAAGTTTTACTGTATCTCTACTATTTTGTGTTAATCACTTGCTAATAATCTGTAGTCATTTCGTTCTGCTCATAAAATCCAGATCAGTGGTATCAAAGCGGTCTGCTCCTTGTCGTCTTAATGCATGTCCCCAACGAGGTCAAAGTACAAAGAGTTAGGTCTCGAGCTTGTTTCTATTGAGGAAAAAATATCATGCATGACCAAGTGACCTATCATGGTAGGAGAAAATAAATATGATGGGACAAGATTTCCTTTAAAACTTTTGATTGAGGAAGCCCTCATGTAACAAAGGAACGAGATGATGGATATTTTTGCGCAAATCCTTCGGCGACTACCAACAGGCGACGCATCTTCTTCGAGCGGAGGAGCCACCCGCTTCAAGGTAAAAATAAACTTTGATATTCCTATATTTGAAGGCCAGATAGATGTAGATGTTGTAGACAAGTGGTTGAATATACTATAAGGGTACTTTTATGTCCATAACTTTTTGAATAGAGAAAAGATTACTTTTGCGCTCCTCAAAGCCGTTTCCCATGTCAAAGATTGGTGGGAAACTTTCTGTGAGCAAAAGAAAACATAGGAACCCTCATTATTTACAGTCATGTCCACCTGAGAATCCTTCATGGATGCTATTAGGGAACAATACTACCCTATCAGAAGTTATGATGACTTGTATACCAAATGGACCACACTGCGGCAAGAAAGAGACCAAGCAGTGCCAGATTTCACAAATATCTTCCATACCTTGCGCACCAAGCTAGGTATCAAAGATTCAAAGAGACATATAGTGCTCAAGTATCATGGCGCTCTTCATAGATACATTGAGACTGAAATTGAATTTCTGGACATCTCATCCTTGGGCACGGCCTACCGATATGCCGTCAAAATCGAGCAAAAGCTCAAACAAAAGACGCAACAATTTGGGCTTGGGAAATCCTCACAAAAAAATACAGGAAAGGGTGGACTCAACCCACAGAAAAAATGACAGAGTAAATATGGATAGTATCAGGACAACCAGTCTAGGTCGGAAGAAAAGAAGGACACCGGAAAGACAAAGAAAGATACATGGTGCGACTTCCAAAAGAGCCCTTGGCATAACACTACTGACTGACGCTCAAAGCAGTCACTGGTGGCCAAAGTGAAAGCCTCTGAATCAGATGCGTGTTTTGACTCTGAGCCAGAACTAGAAAGGGGAACATGGATCATCTACATGGAACCCAGTGCCATCGTTGCTACCACCAAGCTCTAGTCTGGTGAACCAGACGAGCCAGAAGAAGGAGAATGCCTCTTCCATTCACATATGTGGGTAAAAGGCACCCCGCTGCACTTCATCATTAATAGTGGTAGCTAGAAGTACCTCATCTCAACAAAGGTCGTCAAGCAGCTAGCCCTGCCGACAATGTCACACCCACAACCCTACACCATTGGATGGCTCCGCCAAGGAAGCGATCTTCGCGTTAGCCAAATGTCGATTGTCATATGACATCAAACCCTTAAAAGATGAGGTATTATGTGATGTTTCTCCTCTCAAAGTTTGTGATGTTCTTTTGGGCCAACCTTATTTATGGAAACGTCATGTTGTATATGAGTCTAGGCCTTATAATGTTATTATTACTTTGAACAGTAAATTGTACAAGATACCTGAGGCAGTCCCACCTAGTGTTATTTTCTTGATCTCTGTTAAGAAATGTAGGAAGGTCATCTCTTAGATGGAGAAGTTTGTCTTCTTCATGATTTTCTCTCAGAATAAGCGAAATATCACAACCACATCCAAGGTATCTGCGGTCGACCTCTCCACACAGTAAAATCAAGTAGATAAGGTCATGGAAGAATACTCATATATCTTCTCCTCACCTACCAGGGTACCTATGCACTATCAGGTCAAGCACCCCATCGATCTAACCCCCGATGCATCACTACCCAATGGGCCAGTCTATCGTCACTCTTTGTTAGAGAATGAGGATATTAAGCAACAGATCCAAGAACTGCTCCACAAGGGGAACATACGTACCAAATCATCACCTTGCAGGAGCCCAATCATGCTGGTACAAAAGAAAGATGAAACCTGGTGACTCTGTATTGATTACCGGGCTCTGAATAAAATCACAATCAGAAACAGATACCCAATTCCCCGAATCGATGACCTCCTTGATCAACTCACGGGGGCCAAATACTTCAGTAATATTGATTTGAATTCTGGCTACCACCAGGTCCTGATAGAACAAACAATTGTATGGAAAACCTCCTTCAAGTCAAAGGAAGGCATTTTTTAATGGTTGGTCATGCCCTTTGGTTTGATAAATGCTCCAGCCACTTTCATGAGGATGATGGACGATATCCTGTGACCATTCACCAATAATTTTTTAGTGGTGTATTTGGATGACATTCTCATTTACAACAAGACTTGGGTCAAACACTTGCAGCATATTCAGTAGGTTTTGCACACCCCGTGGTAACAAAAGCTATATGCCAACTTGGAAAAATGTTCCTTTGGCATGGACATAGTCCATTAACTAGGCTACATCGTTGATCAGCATGGCGCACATGTGGATCCAACCAAGATCCAAGTCATCCGTGACTGACTAGCCCCAACCACACTCACTGACCTTCAGAGCTTCTTGGGTCTTGCGAATTTATACCAGAGGTTCGTGTTGGGATTATTCCATATTGCATGGGCTCTCATCCAAATAACCAAGGGTGGTGGTAAGGAAAAATTTGCATGGGGCCAGTCCCAACAACAAGCATTCGATGATTTGAAGCAACACTTGTACTCAACTCCAATAATTTCACTACTAGACCTGCAGAAGCCCTTTGAGATCGAAACAAATGCTTCAAACTATGCAGTGGGCATCGTTCACACTTAGCATGGCCACCCCATGGCCTATAATAGTGAGACACTATCAGATGTTGTCCATAAGTACCCTACTTATGACAAAGAAATTCACTCCATTGTGTAAGCCTGTCACCAATGGAGACATTAAATTCTTAGGAAGGAGACAGTAATCCACACTGATCATAATCCACTGCAGTTCATGTAGACACAAGGAAAATTATGGAATGATCGCCATCAAAAGTGGTCGACATATTGGTAGCAATTCCACCTCAACATCAAGTATAAAACAGGAAGCACCAATCACGTCACTGATTTCCTCAGCAAACCACCATTCGTGACACTCACCACGGTGCTAGAATCATGCGGCCATGAGACCTCTAGATGGACCCAACTCTATGAGACAGATCCTAACTTCACCAACACCTACCAAATGTTGGGTGAAAATGTAGTTGTCGATAATTTCCATCTTCAGGATGGGTTTTTGTGTCCTTTTGGCCATATTTCTGTTCCATCAAGCGAGTGAGGGAATTTGATCTGGAAATCCCACTACAGTTGGGTGGTAGGATACTTCGACATCTAAAAGATAATGGCGATGCTACATAAACATTTCTATTGGCCAAAACTTTGACAAGAGGTAAGAAAGTATGTCAATTCCTGCACCGCCTGTGCTATTTCCAAACCGACCACTAAGAAACAGGGCCTATACACCCCTCTTCCTACTCCTGACAGGGCATGTGAATCCATATCCTCGACCGACTCATATCCTACTCCAACTGAAGCTGAAAAAGCCACCTGGTTCATTAAGAGGATCCATCACATCCACCAACAGGTTCAGGATATCCTATAGAAGTCGAATGATAATTACAAGCAACACCATGATCAACATCGGGTCGCACATAAGTTTCAGGTGGGCGACAAAGTTTGGTTGCACTTGTAGAAAGAATCCCTTACAGGACCCCATCAGAAGATTCACCCACTTCTTTATGGGTCGTACATCATCACCAAGGCCATGGGGGATAATTCTTTTGAGCTCAACATTCCTCATTTCCTTGGCTTGCACCTAGTGTTGAACGTGGATCTCCTTCACCCTTTTTTCCCACCATTATTGGACACCTCAGACATAGCAGAACAATTGACACCAACAGAGATCAATCTTGACTGTATACAACAAGAATATATTGATCATATTTTGGACACATAGATCAAGGGAACTCGACAACAACGGATCTAACTTTATTGAGTCGTCAAAGCAGGGCAGCTACTGCACCAAGGCAAGTGGCTCACCTGGGGCCAAATTCAGCGGAAATTTCCTCATCGATGGGGGAACTCAACGCAATGGATACCACTTCTTCCTAATGAGGGAGTATTGATCTAGGTGGATATCAATGGCCACCCACCTTTTCCAACTGGCTCAAAACAGTTTTCTGGCAATTTTGGAAATTTACTATTTTTAGCAGTCTTAACTTCCGGGGCCATTTTGAGGGCCTAAATGAAGGTTTTTCAGGATCGAGATTCTCAATGATATGCAAATCCATGATTGATCCCCCAAAATGAATCTCCTTGATGATACCTTTTCAACAAGCTATCATACGCCTAAAATGGAGATCGTATGCAAAAGTTACGACCCCGGGAAGTTGATGTACTAACTTACCCAGATGGGGTCCACATGAATTTTGGCACTTCATCTCCTAGGGTTAGGTTTTTGGATGCCTAAGGTTTTTGGCATTCATGTTTATTTAAAAAATGGCCTTTAGAGCCTCATTGTAATAATCTACTGGTGAATGAGCACAAATGTCACATCTCTTCTCGGAGATAAACCGCCACCATTCTAGCAAGCTTGTTTCCACTGCATTTTAGAGTTTCAACTTATTTACTTATTGAATAGAAAACTAGTTTTACTGTATCTTTGTTATTTTGTGTTAAGAACCCGTTAATAATCTGTAGTCATTTAGTTCTTCTCAAAAAATCTGGATCATTGTTGTTGGGATGAATATTCATAAAGGGATTCTATGATTTCATCATTCATATACTCTTCATCACCAAAAACATTTTCAAGGTACTTAATGAAATGTTCACAAAATTCACAACAATATTCAAACACCAAGAATGAAGGATTAGATTCTCCATAATGCTTAAATAATGTTATATGGAAATATTTAAGAGAGTATAAGTTGCCTGGTTTTAAACCTTCATACCATAATATTGCTTTCCCCTCTAGAGTAGCCATAAAAATTTTCATCAAACAATCCTCATGAAATTCAACCCCTATCTTACATATGTGCATGGGAAATCTAATCAAGTGCAAGGCAACATCATTTCCTTTCCCATTGAATTTAGGAAAATATTTTTGCCAATCTGTGTGAGGAATACGATTTGGAAAGCCAGGAATATGAGAGTGATTCATTGGAGCATACCTTGCATATCTGTAATTCATCTTGAAGTAGTGGAGTCATCAATAAAATCTTCAGGCTACTGTCTCTTTGGATAGTGGAGTCGCCATACAAATTTTGAATTCTAGATTCTTGAAAATGGAGTCTCCAGGTGAATGATGTACAACCTTTTCGTGTTTGAATACTCTTCACCATCGATACTCAGATCTGAACTTTGTCATTTCTCCCAGGGAAGGTTTCACCTTCGCTCCTTGACAATGACACTAGAATGTTAACACTCTGTAAATCTGTCCGACTGAAAGACAAACGATAGAGGTAACTGTTTCAACCAGTTTTAGAGTTGGGCACTAGCCAACTCAGCTCAGAGAGGGATCTCTCATGTCACTTGATATCTCTTTGGCAATCAGTGGCTAGATTTAGTTTGTTTTGGGTTTTTTTTATAAAGTTGCTAGCAAGGAAGGGGAGGGTCACTCAGGGCTAGGGAGTTGAAATTCTGAAAGTGAATGAAAAAAATGACTAGACGGTAGAACTCTCCAGAAAATAAAGGCTAAATGAGGCAATGAATCTGAATTGTAAATTTGTATTTAAGAAGAGTGTAGGAAGAAGGAGAAAACAAGTAACTGCATCAGAGCATTACTGAAATGAATTCCGAATTAGTTAAGAAGAAAATTACACAGTTTAAATTTCTTTAGCCGAGAGCATTACAAGATGAATTCCGAGCTTTTAATTATCTAATTTAAATAGAAGAAAGTGTAAATGGAATTAAAGAACATAGGAAATACATACTATGAGAGGAGACAAAACTCATATCACCACCATTAGAATATTTTCACAGAGACTTCAAAATCTTCTGCATATGTATTCAATTCAGTTCTAGAAATTTACAATAGAGTTCAAAACAACTAAGAAGGTTCCCTTGCACTTCTGCCAACATTAATACATTTGAAACCTCTATAATTTATACAATTTCGAGTTCCTTTCAATTAGAAACTGATTACAATAGCTGAACTGAAACGTTTCAACTTCTAAAACTGACTATAATGATTACAAATGACAGTTTCAGAGAAAAAAAAAACAAAAAAAAAAACACGTTTCATGATCCAGCTGTCGATTCCTCTGACGCTTTAGATCCTTCCTCTACGACATTCTCTTTGAAATTTTACTTGTAATCTTTCAAATCTAATTCCAATTATCCATATTCTCATTAAATATTTGGGGAATAATATATTTGAATAAAAATATTTCCTAAATATTTTTCTATCCTGTAGAATTAAATTTCCATAATTTAATTCATGCCCGTGGTTTTTTAAAAGAATTTATTGCTTGCTTCCCATGGTTTTTAAAATGATATCTTGTTTGCCCAATTTACCATTTCATTGTGAAAAACATTTATTGTGTTGTGTTTTTTCCAATTTACCGTTTCACTGTGAAAACCATTGACTGGTTTGTTTCCCATGGTTTTGAAAACCATGTCTTAGTTACCATCTTTGGTAAAATACTTTTAATCTTCTTCTTTTACTTCTGCAAAACCTTTGGATAAAAAATTATCCAAGTATTCCTTTCACGTGCATATTCCCATTTAATTATTTTCAATGGAAGTAAACATTAATCTCTTTAATTTGTAAAATTTGAATTTTACCTCTGTAAAACAATTTCACCGTGAGGAAGAATTTCATTTATTGGAAATTCCATAATTTTTATTGAAATGCACTCCTGGAAAATGTGCCACACATAAACCATATGATAAATGGTTACATTTATTATATTGATCTTGGGCTGGAGTGGTTTAATCCACACCACTTTTACCCTCAATGTTCGCCACGTAAGGACACATCTCCCTGACCAAAACCACTAGTTTACATATCGGCCTGCCTTCACATAATTAACCTCCATGCTAATTCTTTGCCTGATATGTATGTGCACCCTCCATCCACCCTTTGACTTTTCCACATTATAAATTGAGATTCGTGTGCATAATTTGACGTGATTCCATAAATTGAATATTGGATCAAATATTAATATAAATATTTTAATATAAAAATATTTATAATAATAAACCCTTTTTTCTATTTTCTAAGGGCTTTGGGCATATGAGGCTTATCACATGACTTTGTGGATAGGATAAGGGTGCTTAATCTTAATGAAAGGAATATTTGTAATTTTCAACGGGAATATGATAATAAGGGGTAAAAATGAATGAAGTGATGGAACTGAGGGATTTAGATAAGCATTAAGGCTAGATATAGGTTTGGGATATTTGCCAATTTTTTGACTCATGGAGGACATGCCTATTTTGGATGGTCAGTCGAGTGAAGGATTTAGGTGATGGGAGCTTGACGGAGCTGGTGAAAAGTTTTTTAAAATCTGAGTGGAAAGATAGCACAAGGACAAGATGCTTTGAAAAATTAATGCAAATTATCATGTCATAACATAATCCACAAGAGGATCTAACACTTATAGGTTCACCCTAAACCTTCAAAGAAAACATAATAAAATAAAGAAACAACATGGGTTCTTTACAAAGAGAAAGATAAATTGAATCTTTAACCCAAATAAACTTGATTAACAGAGACCCTGAAGAGTTTCAAAAATGCTTGAGAAGCACAAAGCTTCTTTCCAGGAAGGGATTTTTTTTTTTTTTTTAAACCTTCCAAAAAAGCTTCTTTCCAGGAAGGGATTTTTTTTTTTTTTTTAAACCTTCCAAAACACAGAGACACGTGCTATGCACAAGCATCCTGCATATGTATGTGGGTTGTAAACTATGCATACCACATATGCATGTGGGCTATATAGAGGAGAGGGCATGTACACCTCTGCAAAATTTGAAAAAGAAAAAGGTTCGGATAACCAATTGGGTAGGGAAAGATGGTAGGCACTTGGAAGGTGACGAGAGACCCTAACTAACTTAGTAAACTTGGAAAACTAAAAAAGAAACTGAAAAAAAATAAAAAAAAATGAACCAAAATCTCCCACTAAGACCCTAAAGAGACTCCTCAGTGGAGTCGCCAATTCTCCTATACGAAAAATCCTCCTATAATGGGTATAAGGTAAAGGAAGAGTGATAACTCCCATAAAATATTTTTCTACCCTTAAACTACCCCAAAACCATCTAAACAAAATGACGAGAGAGAAAGGAAAAAGGATTTATGAGTGCGCATTTAGTCCTTGCGGTTGGTGTTGGCCTCTTTCGCTTGTTGCCGCCTCCTAGATTACCGATCTCCTCCCAAAGTTAACCTGCAAAAGGTTAGGAATACAATGAAACAACATATGCTATCTCTTCTAATCACTTTAAAATTTTAGACATATATATAAATGCACAGATCAACAAAAGTATGTAAACATAGGGTTTTGGGACAGGAATGAACTCTTTTATTCAATTTCAAAACAAAAAGTATTACAACCTTTGTCGACAATCACTCCACAAATCAAGTATAGGATCCTCTATCTTGGCTCCAAGTGCATCAAAACCACATTAGCTTCTCGCAACCAACATATCACCAAAAGAACGAGGAAAGGTTGCATAAGGAGAAAGGTTGGGGCCAAAACTCATAATAGGATGCAAATCTTGGGCTAAGAAGGGGAAGGGATTTTGGCAGAGTTTTCTTATTCTCTTTCTTATGTTCTTGAATGACTCCCCACGACCTCTTTTTATATGATAAAAATATGGTTATTTAGTTTGGGGATGGGATACAAGGGGTAAAATGGTTAGGAAACCCTCTATAGCCCGTAAACTCCGCCGAATTCCGTGCAATTTTATATTTTTTGCAAATTTTGGAGGTAAATGTGGGATAGTTAGCATGTATCTCATGTATGTACATAAGCTAAATATCATGCAACACATGTGTTTACACGGGCTATTAGTGCAACAGGGCATGTACACTATCCAAAAAACGGTTTTTCAAGAGTAAGCCTCAACAACATTTTGGCAAAGTATGTAAATGGAAGGGCCAATGTCTTGTATGCAAAAATAAGGCATTTTTGGACTATAACAGGTGGGACCATCTTATGCAAGTCAAGCTCATTGATGAGAAGAAGATATCGTGGAGGAAATTTAGAAAGTGTTTTCAAAAGAAATACTAGTGCCAATGTTATTATGAAATAAAAATGAAGGATTTCTTTGAACTCAAGCTTGGGAGCCTGACCATGGATGAATATGAGAGGAGATTTATGGAGTTGTTGAGGTACGTTGACTTCATCAAGGATGATAAATTCAATATTCTAATATTTCTGAGTGGGATACCTTCAATATACAGTGATAAGATATAGTATGATGAGCCCAAGACATTGGAGGAAGCCATAAGGAGATCCAAGTGCCTTTATGATCAACATAAAGGGGGATCAAACTTTCAAAGAGATTGGATTGAAAAAAATAAAGGAAATATGGATTAGAGAAGGAAATGATTCAATCCACATTTCCTCAAAAATAATTTCCAGGTGACAAACAACACAAAATGAGTCCAATATGTCAAAGACTTTGGGGAAAAGACAAAGAAAAAAACCCATTAAATGTCGAGGATGTGAGGGATATCACATGTACATATATTTCCCTCACATAGGATAAAGGAGGACTATGAAAAACATTCATGAGGTTGATATAGTGGAGGAAATGGGAAGAAGCATGCCAAGGATTTATGCAGCCTTTTTTATAGCACAAAATTCCACACCTATGCATTTGTTCCATGGCCTAACCCTTTCCCTTGGTTTGCTAGAAATTTTCCCAACTTGCCTCATGCAAGTCATTTAAAAAACATGTATTTTTCACATATCCATGGAATTCTTTTATGCAAATAACAAACATCCACGACTTGCTAGTTTGCAACCCACAAATTCCCTCAAAAAATGGAAAAATAAAATAATTCTGAGTTTTCGAGCGGGTTTTTCAGTTGGGCTCATTTCCCAACGTCCCCATGCCCATACAAAATAGATTCCAATTCCCCCAACCTATTGGGAAATATATAAAAACACCATTGAGGGAAAAGACATGGAGAATTCCTTTGGTGCAATATTATGTTGCCATCATCTAGCAATCCGCCCTTTCCTATAATCCTCTTAGCAATAACTCTGTGTTATCTAGAAACTCCTTTTCCAACATTTTTTTCATATTTATATGGATATTGGGTGTATCATTATCCCTACTTGGGCCATTCAAGGAAGAACATAGTGTTTGAGTTGATTCTTGAGGTATTTTTGGAGTAACCCAAACATTTGGCTTCGAGATGGTGCCAAAGGAGAGACAAGGTTGTAACTTACCTTTCTGATTTGGTGTTAATAGAAGAGTTTGTTTTCCCTCCTACCATGTGTTCATTATATGTATTAGTTTATTGGGTTTAATTTGAATATGATATATGATATGCATACTTTTTGATCGTGTAACTAACTTCATAGTATCTCTGGTATTGTGTCCATTTTGCAGGTTATTTCTAGCAAAGGATCTAGAGCTCGTCAAGACAAGGAGTGGGATTGACATCAAATGAGAGACTTAAGGTTCATCCTTTCTCCCTCTTCCTTCCCTAACTTCTCCTTGTAAATTAGTTTAGTCTTTCAAGTTTTGTGTGCTTGTCCTGGAGAGAAGATATTTATCTTCTCCATACAGTCTTCATTTTTTGTGATTTTGACCCATAATCATAGGGGAAAAATCCCTTAATCATCCTTGGACAACAAGAAAGTTGATTTTCAATCTCATATGATTGAAGTTGAAGGTAAGATTAACAATCAACTTATAGCAATTTTAATTGATTCAGGAGTTGTTCATAGTTACATAGATCCTAAGCTGGTTGAGAGGTTTCATTTACAAATAAGTAAGAATGGGAAATCATGGTTAGTTCATCTAGATACATTATCTAAGAGAAGAACCAATTATATGGTTAAGGATTATCCATTAGACATGAATGGACTCAACAAAAAATAATATTTAAACATCATAACATTAGGTTCTTATGACTTCCTAATTGGCATGGATTGTTTGAACAAGAATCATGTTCTCCTATACTATTACAGCAAGGAATTCACTTGTCTTAATGAACAAGGGAACTTGAGATCAACTTAGGGTATTCTGAGAGAAGTAAAAAATAGAGAAATTTCAGCCTCATAGCTGAAAAGGAGCTTCAGGAAAGAATGCCAAATTTATGCAGCTCATATGGAAGAGGTAACCAAGGATAAGGTGTCAAAACTTGAAGAATATGCATTATTGGGAGATTTTGAATATGTATTTGAAGAAATACCAGGTTTTCTATCCAGGAGGGATATTGATTTCTTCATTGACTTAATGCATGGAGCTTCTCCATTGTCCAAGATAACTTACATGATGAGCACACTAGAGATAAAGGAACCACATATATAGATTGAAGAGTTGTTGAAGAAGGGGTACATACACCCAGGTGTCTCACCATTGGGTGCCATGGTACTTTTTTTAAAGAAGAAGGATGGAACATTACAGATGTACATTGATTTCAGGTAACTAAGTAAGGTGACAGTGAAGAAAAACTATCCTTTTCCAAGGATAGATGATCTTTTTGATCGGCTGAAATATGTCGAGGTATTTTCCAAGATTGAACTCAATTTAGGCTACCATCAGGTGAGGATTAATGAGGAATATATCAACAAGGAAACATTTAGAACAATATATGGCCACTATGAGTTTGGAGTGGTGCCATTTGTGTTGCCAAATTAACCAGGTTTATTCATGTGTTTGATGAATGACATTTTCATAAAGTACTTGGATAAGTTTAT
This sequence comes from Picea abies, assembly GCA_900067695.1. Classification (NCBI taxonomy): domain Eukaryota; kingdom Viridiplantae; phylum Streptophyta; class Pinopsida; order Pinales; family Pinaceae; genus Picea; species Picea abies. Next base: position 12,154 of record CBVK0100521789.1, read on the forward strand.
CATTATTTTTCTAGATGACATACTTATTTACCTTAATTCTAAATAAGAGCAGGAGCAACACTTGAGGATGGTATTATAGGTGTTAAGGGAGCATCAGATGTATGGAAAGTTGAGCACATGCTCATTTTATAAAAAAAACATACCCATGATTTGGGTCACATTATTTTAGAGGAGGGGATACTAGTGGAATTAGATAAGGTTAAAGAAATAAGAGAGTGTCAAACCTCAAGGAATGTCACAAAATTCAGATCATTTATGGGACTTGCAGGCTATTACAAGAGATTTATCAAAGGATTTTCAAATATTTCACATCTATAACTTAGTTGTAGAAGAAGGGTGTGAATTTTGAATGGACTTAGGAATGTGAAGAAAGTTTTCTTCATTTGAAAGATTTGCTGACAAGTGCACAAATACTAAAGATCGTTTATCCAAGTGAAGAATTTTTGGTTTGCAATAATGCTTGTAAAGAAGGAATTTGTGGTGTCGTTACCCAGAATGGTCATGTTGTTTTATATGAGTCCAGAAATTTGAAGGAGAATAAAAGGAACTGTGCCCCACATGATTTAGAGCTGGAAACCATTATTCATGCATTGAATATGTAGAGGAACTACCTCGTGGGTAGGAAATTTGAATTGAGGACAGACCACAGTGGTTTGAAGCATTTGTTTGAGAAATCGATTTTAAATGTCAGGAAGGAAATATGGCTAGAATTCCTCAGTGAGTATGACTTTGATATAAATCATATCAAAGGCAAGGAGAACAGGGTGGTTGATGCACTCAGCAGAAGGGTGCATAAGATGCATGCTTTATACATAAGCATGTATGTTTCTAATTTAAAGGGAATAATTTTAGAAGCTACCAAATCAAATCAGTAGTATGTGCAAGCAAAAGAAGCATTACAACAAGTTAAACTTTATCCTAAGTTTAAAGATTATGCATTGAAAGAGGATGGATTCCTCATGTATAAGGGAAAAGTGTATGTTCCTAATACACAAGAGATAAAAATTATTGCACTGAGAGACATGTACAACATGTCTTACACTGGAAATACAGGTTATCAAAATACTTTTGCATTTTTTAGAGGCCAATATTTTTGGCTAGGAATGAAGAAGGATGTGGCTAAGTATATAGACAAGTGCATGGAATGTTAGAAAGTAAAATCATAACATATACATATAGTTGGATTGTTGCATCCATTGGCCATTCCAGAGTGGAAATGGGAAGTGGTGATAATTGATTTCATTACCAAGCTATCAAGGACAATGAATAAAATTGATTCTATTATGGTGGTGGTGGATAAGCTATCAAAATTCATCTCATTTTGTTCCAGTTAATATTATAGATAAGGAAGAAAACATTGAAAATATCTACATGAGAGAATTTTTCAGGCTTCATGGTGTGCCTAAGGAAATTGTGTCTGACAAGGATCTCAACTTAACATCGTAATTTTGGAAAGGTTTATTCAAGGGATATGAGACAAATATGAAATTTAGTACAACATATCACCTAGAGATATATGGGCATACAAAGAGGATAAATCAAGCGATTGAAGATATTCTAAGGATGTATGTGATGGATAATCCTTTTAGGTGGGATGAATATATCAATTTGGCGAAATTTACATAAAACAATTAGTATCAGTCATGGTTAAATACAAGTCCATTTGAAGCACTTTATGGTAGAAAGTGAAACATGCTAGTGATCTAGGATAATTTAGTTGATAGAGAAGTGGTTGGGCCTGCGTTGCTCAAGGATATGAAAGAGAAGAAGGTCAAGACTAAGAAAAAATTCAAGATTGAATAGGAAAAGAAGAAAAGTTATGATAATAAAGGAAAAATTCATAGAGAATTTAGAGTGGGTGACAATGTGTTTTCAAAAGTGAATCCAAGAGAAGTTCATTGAAGTTGGGGAACTACTCAAAGTTGGAAATGAATTATTGTGGGCCATTTGAAATCCTAGAGAGAATTGGTCCTGTTGCATACATGCTAGAATTACATGCATCTATGCATGTGCATAATGTATTCCATGTGTCATTTCTTAAGAGATATGTTCCTGATGTTATTCTTGTAATTGATTCGACTATGATTCAGGTGGAGCCAGAATGAAACTTCCAAGTTCGGCATATGTGCACACTAGGAAGGAAATTCAAGTTGATTTGGAATCGAGTAATAGGATTGGTAAAGGTTCAATGGACCTACTAGAGTCCTAAGGATGATACATGGGAGGAGGAGGATTCCATGTGGGAAGAGTACCCACATATTTTAGAGCTTTTTGAAGAATTTTTTAATGAACCTTGTATATAATGCATTAAGGATAGTGCATAAAATAAGGGGGAAGGTAATGTAATATCCCAAGTGATAATTAGATATATGCTTACATGTTCATATAGGTTGGTGAGCTAGGATTATTTTTGGGCTAGAGTGCCTCGTATGTATGAAATTTGGGCCTGGGAACCTTTGTGATATTAGGCTTTTGAGCTTGTATGTTGTGGCTGGTGAGCCGATCTTTTTATTTTGTAAGCATACTATAATATTAATAATATGCATCACTGTTATAGAACCGGGATAAACGAGTATGGGGGGGATAGGACTCCATGAGAGGGAAAGGGGCTAAGGGCCTTTGATAAGGGATTAATATAGGGGGCTAAACCAAGGAATATGATAAAATATTTCTAAAATTCCAAGCCTAAGTTTAGTTTATGTTTCTCCTAAGTTCCTAAGTGAGGGGAACAAATTACCAAGTGGGATCAATGGGTTTCCTTGTATGAAATTTTAAAAGAAAACAAAATTCATTTTATAATGTTGAGTCTTAGTGGAAAGGGATATCATTCCTTCATGTTTTAGCTATTTAGGAGAGAGGAAGATTGGTGACCTGTGGAGACTACAAGCTAAATAGAATAATTTGAACCAGAACTGGAGGAGCAAGCTATAAAACATGTTACCCTGTAAATATTTGGTGGTTTGGGTATGATTTTTATCTTCGAGTTTCCTTGGGAAGGGATAAGACCAGAGAGGGGAATTGTTGGGAATATTTTTCCTTATGCATTGGCCTAAGATGTTCCTGTAAGCTCCACTAGAGTATCCATGTGTTCCTATTTCCATGGATCTCTAAGAATTTCTAGTTGGCCTATTGCTAAAGCCTTGGAATTAGGTAAGTGGGGAATCCCAAAGGACTGCAGTCGCAGAGAAGGGGGTACATTCCCTTGGGTGGGACATGATGAGGGGAATGAGAGGTTGTGACTTGGAACTATTGTTGGAGTTGGTGCCATTTTCCTTGCCTTGAGATGTGTGTTGTTAGACCTTAGTTATCCTACGTGAGAGCCTTTTCCCTCTGGGAATAATAGCCCTGGCTCAAGGGTGGCCTGTTGTTGATATTTAGAAAAAAAATGTCTAAGGTTGGGAGGAATGTTTGAGGTCTAAAACTAGTTGGTGATTCTCTAAAAGATAAGTGCCGTGATTATTATGTTTTCACTGTTATGCTTAAATGTGTGTGTGAATTGTGTTTATTTTTCCGCTATGTTAATTATCTTTTTTATGCACATTTCATTGATGAATTTGATGCATGATTAGTTATGAATGTATTTAAATATGAATGGGTGCATGTTAGTAGTTATTTGGCATGATTGTAGCATATGAAAATAATACTTGTTACATAATTTTTATCAAAAATATTTGTTGTACATGTTAAGACAATTTTTAGAGTGGTAACATGTGTGGCATGGCCTAGGTGGGGACTTGGGGACATTACATAACCTACCTTCTCCAATACTTCAAAAGGAACATACCATGGAGCCTTGATACTCTTACAAAGACCTTATAACCTTTCTTTTTTTATATACAACTAAAGTTTATCTTCGACCTTAAATGTTTTATGTATTCTATGCTAATAATGCCAGGCCTTGTGATTTTCCTGTGACTTCTTCAATGCCTGTCATACTTGCAAATGGGTATTTTGAATATTTTCAACATTTTTTTATACTTTCAATGCATCTCTTCTAAATTCTTCCATCACTCCTTACTATACATATACAACATCCAAGGGCGATGGTGGAAAATCTAATAGAAGTGTGGATAGTTATGTTATAAGAGTGTTGAATATAAATCAAATTTTGATCTCGTGTCTTTGTATTCTTCTTGTTGTAACCCCTCAAAACATGAACCAATATCTTGCTGACTACATCTATATAACCATCTATCTGTGAATGTAAAGTTGTATATCTCTTTAAATTGGTTTCCAACTACTCCCAAAATGTAGGAGAAAATACACTAAGAAATCCGGTATTCCAAAGAGAACCAAACCTTTTCAAAGAATATGTTTTCTACTTATTGTCCTTTGATGGTCTTTCTACAAGGCATCATAATACACAACTTGTTGAACTTGTCAACTTACACAAACAAATAGTCATGTCCCTTCTTGGTTTTTGGAAAACCACACAAAACATCCATGGAGATGTTATCCCAGGGTCTAGTGGGTATAGGTAAGTGATGTTATAAACCTTTCTTTCTGCTACTAGGCTTGTTGGTACAAAAAAATAGTATGCATTATCTAATAACCAAGCTACATATTCTTGAAATATGGGTCAATACACATACCTATGTAAGTTGGTAATTGTCTTCCCAAGACCAAAATGTCTTGTAACCTTGGAGGTATGATACTCTCTAATAAGCTACAATATTTTACCTTTAGGGACATAGATCTTGTATAACTTGTAGAGTAACCCATTTTTGGAGAGTCACCTTCTTCTACATGAATTTTTCCATGTAGTTGTTGAAACACCTATTTAAATTCATCATCTTCTGTGTATGCATATTTGTATGCATCATGGGTAAAAGGCTCCATGTTCATAAGAGTTCTCGAAGTTGTAATATTGGATGTGGGTGGCCTTAGAAGCAGGTATGCCAACTTATTAGTGATACCCTTCTTATATTTGATGAATAGATGAAATTGTTGCAAAAGCCTCGACAAATTGTAGTGTTTTGTTTGCTGAAGCTTACTCTGGCCCTATAAATACTGCATTTGTTGGTGATTAGGGTGGATAATGTTTTTGTTTTCTATAAGAGAATACTTCCACTTATTAAAATATTGAACAAGGGAATATATTTCCTTATCATACATAGGGTATTTTAGGACTCCACCATGAAACATTTTATAATGATAGCATATATTCTTACCTCCCTGCATCAAGACTACTCCCATATCATATCCACTTGCATCTATATCCACTTTGAAAGGATTTTGAAAATTAGGAAATTCAATAACTGGTGCCTGACTAATCTTCCATTTCATCTCATTAAAATATTTATGTTTATTCTTTCCCCACAAGAAAGTCTTACCACTGGATATCATCGCATGAAGTGGTGCAACTACAACTAAAAATGATGCTATAAACTTATGTAGGTACTACACTACCTCAAAAAAAATCCAACTTTAGTGATATTAATAGAAACTTCCCACTTGAGGATTTCCTCCATATTCATGGGATCTATATTGAGTTCCCCTCCACTAGTCACATACTCCAGTACACCCATCAATGTTGAGAAACTCACATTTATTAAGCTCAGACAACATTTGATGCTTTTTTAGAGTCTCTAACACGTATATGAGATGTGAGATATGTTTTTCCTAGATAGAGATATAAACCAATATATCATCTAAGTACACTATCGAAAATGAATCTATAAAGAGATGCAATAAATAATTCATTAAACACATAAATGTAGCTAGTGCATTACGAAAACCAGAAGGAAATACCAGCTATTCATATAGACTGTTATCACTGAAATTTTGTCCGCAAATGGTTACATGAATCCAACATCTTCAAACAGCTATGAGTTCACCCATGGACCAAAATTACCAAAAAAGCATTTCCAAAAGGTCCAAAACTATAAAACCAATTATAAAATCAAGATGCGCTATGACTACACAGGCCGCTCGTGCACATGCGCCATCAAGAAACGCGGGAAAAGCGCACATGTGCATGATGCACGACTGTGGATGCTAAAATCTGTGCACACCTGAGAGCGGTGCATTTATGATGTTGGTCGACCTCCCACCCACTTCTGGTTCAGCTTCCAAGTCGATTTGACATCCAAATCTCGGATGGATCTAGCTGGGTGGCTGGTCAAAGACCTAAAGGTGCCCTAAACATCCCCTTTTCACACTAAAAGTTGGTTGCATAATACCTCAAAGTGGTGCTATAAAACAAGGCCATGGGTGCACTACATTTTCAAGGAATTCATTTGCAAGGTTATGTTGCTGCTATTCTCTTAGGGAAACCTCTTTTCTCATCAAGAGCATACTAGAACCATTCCATTTGGGCAATCCACATCACCTTTTGAGTGGGTTATCTTGGAATTCTTTCACCATTTCTTTCAAGTTTCCAAGTTGTAAGAAGAGCTCAATCTTGGGGGTCCAAGAGCCCTCCCTTGGAGGAAGAAGGGACCCAAAGTTCCTTTTCTCTTTGGTGTTTTCTTTTCACTAATACAATCCTTTCCATTGGTGACATGAGTCTTGTTTGTTTCTTGTTCTTATGTCCTTATGCACAATAGTTTAATTGTTTTTCCTTTCCTAGTTTAATTCTTAGCTTGGTATTTTATTTTTATTCTTATAACCCTTTCCTTTACTGTTGTCTTTCTTAACTAACCCAACTAAACTTGTAAGCACATTTGTTTTTCTCATTTAGGTGAAAAAAGAGGCGCAATAGATTGGCGACTCCACTGGGGAAAGGTATCAATTTCCTACCCCATTTGGGTTATTTTAGCTCTTATTTTTACTTAATTAACCTGTAGGTACCATAACCGGCCCAAGCCGACCTGCAAAACATCAAATTCAAAGCAGAGTTGAGAGAATTCCATCCGGTATTTTCTTCATGCCCGTGTGATAGATGTGTGCAGGTTTAATGGCCCACAGTCACACATCATGCACACGTGCACCAAAATCACTGCATTACTCCATGCCTTCTGCACACCTGCACTCAAAAATCTTTTTCAGTTCGTGCATTGGCACTCAGAGCGCCTCTGTCTAGTCTGAAACCCGTGCACCTGTGCAAAAAGCACACATTGTAAGATTTTTTTTTATTTGTTGAAGGCCCATAACCTTCTTAAATATGATTCCATGCATGTTGTAATCTGCACCACACTTACATTCCCTCTCATATAAATGGATTAGTCAAAACACATAGACACTTAGGGGTTAAAAATCATTATTTTTCCTCTTTTTTCTTTTTATTTCACCACATGGATGGCTTGCTTTGACTAAAAGTTGGAATCATTCTACATCACATATAAAACTTGCATTAGGACTAGAAATTGGATATCAAATGTTGAGTATGCTCTTCTCTCATGCTCCAAAGTGATCTTGAGAACTAGAAAGAGGTTGAAAGGCAATTTCATCTCCCTTAAAAAAATAAAATCTTTAGGAGAGGACAATAGCCCCCTTGGGACTCCTCTTAGTTTATTTTTCAAACACATCTCAAGATTGTAATGGGCCCATACATGGCCACATGCTACAAAGATAGGATAGTGTTGAAATTTACTTTCTTAGATTAAATCACTAGGGAAGTTTAAAGGTTTTGTAATGGGCCCATACATGCCCACATGATCACAATATAGGATAGTTTCAAAGATTTCTTAGATTAAATCACATTAGGGAGTTAAAGGAATAGTAAATGACCCACATGTCCACATGCTAGCTTCCTAGGGACTTTTTAATTCCGCAAGGTTGTACCAATGACATTTAGCTAAATAGGTTATCAAAGACTTGTAAGGACCAAGCGAAGTCCACATGTAACAAGGTGACACCTAATTCATTAAAAAATTGGCACACTTTCACTCATTCACACACAAAATTCAATTCTCACTCACATAGTTTTCATATTGAAATGTGGAGGTTGAAGTAAGTTTCCTCCAAAGGGATTCTGAAACACCCCACTCTTTTCTTGAAGAAACTATCCACTCCCACTTAATTTCAACAAGATTGGCTCACACCCCCAATCTCTCAAACAACCACATATAATTTTTTTCTAAAAACTCGCTAAGTTTTCCTCCACAGGAGGTGCCAAAATAATTCTTTTAGTCTAGGTAGGATTTCAGGGATATGCATCCAAATAACTCCTCATTATCTGGTTCTCACATTTTCAAAACAATAGAAGTTATCAAATAGGGAACTTTAAATCCTCCAAGTCAAGTGTTCCTAACACCTTAAGGCAGGGAGATACCCGTGAAGGGTTGAAGGCCAAGGTCTAGTTGTTCAGTGCGTCCCCCCTTCAGGCACCCACCTCTTGGATGTGATCCAGCTCGTGACCCATTTCTTAGGCTGAAAATCTAAATGCCGCACTTTGACCGAGGAACCTAGTGACCAAATTTTAGGACATCTACCCAGGTGGAAATTATGGGCTGTAATTACACCTTGATCGGATTTTGTGTGGCTATTGGGAAATATCGCCAGTTCTTTTGGGATATGCCCCCTCTACCCCTCATTATAATTGATTTCTTCATCCTTCACTATTTTCTCTTCCGGTGGCTTTAGACCCCACTGTCGAGTGCTATTGGAAGGTCCAGTGCTATTTTGAGAGGAAGGACGTTACATCTTTTAGGACACACGCATTTTTTTCTTTGTTCCCCCACGTAGACAAAATCCACCTATCCACATATATGTTTATTTATCAAAACACTTTATGTATGATACCCTTATGATTACATTTGATTTGGATATATATTGTGCAAAGTTCAAAAAATTGCAGCAAAAGCTCCGGTTTATTTATTACTCTCACCACCATTCACACACATTCACTCAGCTAGTCGAACATCATAGGGGATCCACAAAACCCCCGTCATTCTAGACGCTTGCTAAATCTCCCTCCTATTCTAGGGGGAGTTCCTAGTCTTACCAACTCATCAGCTCCACCTTCTCATACTCCTGTGAGTGCCACTGTCTTGGGATCAGCTTTTCTTGGTTCCACCTTACTTGGGTCCAATTCCCAAGGTCCACCTTCCACTCACTCTCCTTTACATGGAAGAGGGGGGCCAAATTCATCTCAATGGGGAAGTACAAACCCACCTAGTCCCCTCCAAGGGTCAGGTACTCGGAACACTCACACTATGGCTAGAACTAATCGTACGCCACCCCCCCATATGCCATATTTAGCCTCCCTCAACATAATGGATCTAACTAAACTCACCAATGATCCCATATTGCACAACCCCACATGGCCTGCAATGCCTACCAAACTCTCTTTAGACATCCCCAAGTTTGAAGGAAAAGCAGGAGATGATCATGCCAACCATATCATGACATTTCACCTATGGTGTTCTTCAAACAACATTATTGACGATTCCATCCGATTAAGGTTATTTCAACATACACTCACTGGCCCATCCGCCAAATGGTATGTCAAAGAAAAATCTGGTTCCCACGCGAATTTTGAGTCCTTGGACAAAGCATTTTTGACCTTCTTTCAATTACCCATTCGTCATGACAATGTGATGCAGGAGCATCTCTCCATGCCACTCTGTCAACCACGTCAGCGTACACTCATTCATGTGCTGAAAGGGAGGCACAACCTCATTTTTGAATTTGAATGTGAGCCGTTGATCACAGCGGACAGGTGATACGAATCCAGGGCTTCGGAGTTTCGGGGTTCGGGGTTTGGCGGTGCATGAGAATTGTGTTCGCGTGACACGCGAACTCCCGAAGTCTGAATTCCCGATATCCGAAAGGAAGAGCATTGACTCTTCGGGCCCGAGAAAATCAGGAGATCCTGGTGGGAGCAGTTTGCTCGGTGAGGGGCAGGTTGCGTCACAATGGCCTTGAACTACTCTTAGATTTCAAACAAACCACCTCTACACATATTTCCGACCACATCCATGAATGGCATCAACGACGTAGCCTCTGCAAAGCTAACGCTACCCCCCAATAGTGTCTCAATTAGTTCCTCAAATGACTTGTTTCCCTCCTTGCCAAAGATGCGGCTGCCACCTTCCCCCAGACTGAAGAAGAATCAATTAGCAAGACCCAACAGTTTGAACTCATCTACGCCTAGTCCAGATACCTATACACGATACTCCCAGACGCCCCAAAACCCGTGCCATTTGGCCAAGACAATCCTGGGATGTCTCACTCAGCAGACGGATTTATTGGTAACTCTACACACCACAACCCACCACCTCAACAACCACCCATGTATGGCTCACCTCAATATCCACTGGCATATGGAGGAATCCATTATTATCCTCCTCTACCTTATCAACAACCATACCATGTTTCCCTGACTCCACCCATAAGTGGACCCCCACTGGCACCCCTAAACCACCCACCTATCCAACCAAGTGTCGATACTCCCTCTACCTCGGCTTATACCCTAAGAACTAGTGAAATATCCATGCCTTCTTATGTACCTTATGGAGAATCGCCTCAACATAATCCGTACTTTCCATTTTCTGGCCCCCCATAGCCTATGGCTCCACCACAAGGACCACCACACGTTGGGGTTAATTTTGTTCAACCCTCTCCCATTCAACAATATCAAAATTTTGAACATCTGAACACAACATATCCACCCCATAAATCGAACAATACCCGAAAGAAAGGAAAAAATAGGAACAATAATAATTTGGGACCAGGAGGAAACCAAAACCAATCCCAACAAAACTAGTGTGCTGGGGGGAACCAAAACCAGGGGAATCAAAACCCCCAAGGGGGAAACAAAAACAAACATCAACGAATGAACAACAACAATGTTAGGACCACCTTCCCTTGTGCCCTTTGCTGTGATTTTGGTCACTATACTCACCATTTCCCCCAAATCACTGACTTTAAATAGATGAAAGATTATGTGAATGGACCACATCCCTTAGCACCGGCTGCACCTCAGCAGGCCCCACAACCATATGTGCAACAACCCCCCCCAGCTGTACTACAAAACTCCATCCCACACCAAGGGGTCATAAATACCCAACTAGACATGTAGCCTACCCCACCACAGTTGGGACAATATCCCAATACAGGCACCTCTGTCGATCGCACTATCCTCCTTACCAGTGAGGAAGAAGTCCTTCTGAAAACACACAGTCAATTGTATAGCACACCCCTTGAATCTGCTCCCACTACCTCGAAAGCAATTCTAGTCACAATAAGACCCCCTCTCATAATTTCTCACCCTAATACTAAAACCTCCCTTCATATTCCTCGCATCCCGTTGCATAGGAATGTCCACAATCCTCAAGCTAGGGAAACTCATAATTATAGTTTGGTCGATGACTTGTCACAATCCCCGGCTGCCATGTCAGTCTTAGAGGTCCTTCAAACTTGTCCCACCTAGTGGAAGTCCTTACTTTCCTCCTTGGGAGTAGTCGACCCGACCGATACTCGACTCATCACATTTGACCTTGACAGTAGAGAACCTCGCCTCCCTTCTCTTATTGCTTTTCAAATCCCTGTAAAAATTCAGAACATTACAGTTCATTGATGCATCATTGATGAAGGCGCATCCACCTATATAATGTCCAAATATGTATGGCAGAAACTTGGTTCCCCCGAACTCATACCATCTGCCATTACCTTAAGAGCCTACGATGGTAGACCCTCATCCCCCGAAGGACTCTTCCAAAATGTCCCCGTCGAGCTTCGAGGAAAAACTGTTCTGATTGACATTGAGGTTATCAACACCCTGCTCGACTACAATATCTTGTTTGGTCATAGCTACATGTATGCTATGAATGTCGTCTCTCTTCTGTATTTCAAACCATGATGTTTCTCCATAATGGAAAGATTATTACCATCGATCAAGTATCACATTATGAGCCTAACCCTTCATCCAACATTGATAACATTCTCCCTTTTATCCACACTAATCCTGATGCCTATCCACTCATTGAGATGGGCCCCAGAATCTTCAAAGACCCATCCTTGTTAGGGACCTACCACGGAGCACCATTTCTCCTCCATCCCTCCTCATCAGTATGTGTCGTATCCTCCAACAGAATGACAACTGAAACTAACCTCCCTCCCACCGAGGCCTCTTTCATCCCTGAAGTCCCACTAATTGCAGAACTTCTCCCTCAGGAATCCCCTGGAACTAATTCAACTCGACCTGTTCCAGATCTTCCCCAGGGCCAGTTCTCGGTTTGGGAAACAGTCCCCCAAGACCGTACCCAAATCCCTTTCTTTTACCCCCCACTAGGTGTACAAGATTTCCAGGTCGCTGCAACGCTTACCCTTCCTAATATGGTGTTGGAAATCCCAGTTTGGTATTTACATCCACCTGAGATGGTTCCTCAACCATCCCTCCCTCCCCAAATAGAAGGAATCCCGATGCAGATTCCCATACTCACTCCCACCATACCCCCTACACCACCACTCACTAACCCCCCTGCTACAAATGTGGGCAGGTGAAAGAAGAAGAATCCCATAGCTCCACTTCCCCCACGCATCCAACCTCCTTGCGTGCTATGCGAGAAAGACGAACACCCCACCAACAAATGCCCATCTCTCCCCGAGTTACATAATCTCATCCAACTCCCTCGAACACCACCACCGCTTGTCGCTTCCTCTAGTATTTCCTATATCTCACAGAACACAAGTAACAAAGGATTGCGAAACAAATTCGCATGCGCCGTCTGTTCAGAATATGGCCATTACACACACTAGTGTCCAACATTACCTCAATTCTAACAGACACTAACAACTGTACGACAAAGCTTTCAGCAAACACCCACCTCAACTCCTATCACTGACATCCATTATGTCACAACCTCAGTCAACAAATGCATGAGATGTCCTTGCTCTCTATGCAAATCACTTGACCATTTCACATATCAATGTCCTATGATCATTGAATATATGCGTCGTCAACTAGCCCCTATTCAAAATCATACCCCCCCCCTCCTCCAACAGACCCGATAAATACCCTTACCCCATCAATTAATATGGTTCATATCTTCCCACCAGAACCTAAGGCACTCCCTACTCCCCCATGGTTCTTAGATGATTTATATGAGGAATTACCCCCAAATCCCCCCAATTCTACAATTCATTTCCCCATGAACATTTTGCGCCCGACTACCATTTTTAACCCACAATATCTGGATATTTGGTTTATGTCGAGCGAACCATCGCAATCCCCCTCCATCAATCCCCCTACGTCTTTATCAGAAGGAGATAATGCCATAGTGACAGTCACTGAGATCACTCCTCTCAATCCCCTATATTCATGCCAATTTCATTGTGATGAAGATATCCTCGAGGAGTTAACTACCCCCGATTACCCATGGGATGTGCTCCACCACAGTGCACTCTTTCTTTCATAGGAAGCCTTCACGCCTCCTAACCAACACCCCATATATGCAGTTGAAACCAAATATTTTCTCCCATCAGGGAATATAGATTGGTTCAATAACCCTATCCTTGCCCCAAACACTTTCGAGGAAGGCAATATGGCCAATATATCCCCAACCATCAAAATAGATATTTTCATCAAATCTGGAATTCTCAAGGAAATCACCATTGGCACTGCATGTTCTCCAGAAGAAATCACCATTGGCACTGCATGTTCTCCAGAAGAAATCACCACCTACAAAGCCCTCTTCCAGGAATACTAGGACATTTTCGCCTGGTCATACACAGAGATGCCTAGCCTTGATCCCTCTATCGTCGAACATCATATATTCACCTGGCCTAATATCACACTCGTCCTCCAAAACCAATGACCATTACACCCATCCAAAGAAGTAGCCATCAAAGCTGAGATTGACAAACTACATGCTATAGAGTTCATTTACCCCATAGCCTATACGTCATGGGTCTCCAACCCTATCCCTGTTAACAAAAAACATGGCACTATCTGTGTCTGTACAAACTTTCACGACCTCAATCACGCTTGTCCCAAAGACAACTTTCCAACACCCTTCATTGACCAAATAATCGATGATTGCACAGGTCATGTGGATTTGTCCTTCATGGATGGTTTCTCTGGTTACAACCAAATCCAAATTCACCCCCCGATCAGTACAAAACTGCATTCACAACCCCTTGGGGCACCTTTGCATATCGTGTCATGCCATTCAGCCTCAAGAATGTCGGCACCACATTCCAACGGGCCATGACATATGTTTTTCACGATCTAGCTCATATCACCCTCGCATACTTAGATGACCTCACCGCTCGATCTAAGAAACAGACTCAACATCTCGATGATCTACAAATCATCTTCCACAGGTGTCGTCAGTACAATATCCTCTTAAACCTCCTCAAGTGCGTATTCTGCACCACTGCTGGGCACCTTCTTGGGTTCATAGTTTCCCAATGTGGAATTACTGTGGACCCCCTAAAAGTCCAAGCCATCAGAGAAATTCCACCCCCAAAAAATTTATGCCAACTACAGAGCCTTCAAGGCAAAGCCAAATTTTACGATGCTTTGTCCCAGATTACGCTACTTGCGCACATGGTTTCCTTCGCTTACTTCGTCATGACCTCCCATTTCACCAGGATAAACATGCCCAAACCGCTTTTGACGATCTCAAAGAGGCTCTCTCCAATGCCCTGTTGATTAGTCCACATGACTATAACCATGATTATCTCCTCTATATATAAGATTCAACCATTTCAGTAGCAGGAGTGCTCATCCAAATAGGGGATGACACCTGTGAGCATGTGATTTACTACATTAGTAAACACCTTTCAGGAACACCTTTGAAGTACAATCATGAAGAAAATCTATCCCTCGCAGTTGTCCTCATAGTCCAAAAACTACGCCATTACATCCTACCTCGAACTACCAAAGTTATTACAGATTCCAACCCCATGCAATACTTGCTCAGTCGTAGACAAATTAACATTAAATTTTCTCGATGGATCGTCATCCTTCAGGAATACGATCTTGAATTTTAAACACCTAAGAGAAAGAAATCTCTCATCCTCGTTGAACTTATCACAGCTTTTCCCGCCGACATTACCAGTCCACTAGTCAATACCAACCTCCCTGATGAACATATTTTTTTTGTCCCCTCAGATGACCCTTGGTATGGCGATCTTCTTGTCTATCTTTGAACACAAAAATTCGGAAACCACCTCTCTAGAGATGATTTTCTATGTATTCGTCACCAGGCACCTCGCTACCTCCTCATCGGGGACATCTTATATCGGCAAGGAGTCAACACCATACTTTGTCGATGCTTAACTATTGACGAGGCCGACAGAGTCTTGAACGACTGCCATAGTGGCACTTGCGGAGGCCATCTCTCAGGGCTGTCCACCGCTCATAAAATCATCCACACAGGTTACTTTTGGCCTACATTATTTCACGACTGCATCCATGCCATTAAATGATGTGATAAATGTCAACTTTACGCTAACAAAGCATGCACACCACCTGCTCTTCTACACCCAATCATCACCGCTGGTCCCTTTTGTAAATGGGGCGTCGACTTCATGACTTGCAACCCTACATCCAACAACGGACACAAATACATATTCATTGCAGTTGATTACTTTACCAAGTGGGTTGAATCCATGCCTACCTTCAACAACACTGCTGACACAACAATGCATTTTTTCTTTAACCATGTCATATCCTGCTTTGGAGTACCACTCCAACTAGTCTCCGATGACAGGAAACATTTCAAGAATGAGATTTTCATGGAACTCTCATCCCGTTTAGGCTTCTCCCATGAGTTTTCCTCACCATACTACCCTCAGTCCAATGGACAGGTAGAAGCAGTTAACAAGGTCTTAAAAACCATGTTGCAACGCATGGTTAACAAATATAAAACCAATTGGAATCATATGTTATTTTCCGCGCTCTGTGCTTATCGCACAACAGTCAAAACTGCCACTGGTTTCAAACCTTTTCATCTAGTCCATGGGGTTGATGCCACTCTTCCCATCGAGTGCAAAATTCCCACCTTACGCACCACTATTGAGTTATTACCCGACACTGCCCCAATAGAGCAGCATTTGCTGAACTTAGAATCCCTGGATGAAGATCATCGATCTTCATTACAGAACAATTAAGCAGCCAAAAAACTATCAAAGGCCACCTTTGATTGCCATGTCAACATTGCCTCACTAAAGGTGTATACATCTTGGCCTCCCCCGAAGGCCATCCTCTCAAGGAACCCGTCAATAGGTTTTACTTAAAGAAATTTTAGGCTTGAGCATAGCTATACTACACTAGGGTTTTTCTTTTTTGTATGTCTTTTGTAGAGTTTTTAGTCTTCTTTTATCCACACCTCCTGTCTAATCTATCACTCGTGTTATTTACAGATTCCACCTCCATAGGCCTACCACATCGGTTACGCCAATGGAGCTAGCCGCTGGAAACATAATCTCACTTCGGTTGCTTGGGCCCTCTATTCGCCTTCACATGACCTTCTCCACACCAATGACATATGTTTAGGCTCAGCCACCAACAATCAAGCAGAGTACACCACCGTCATTGGTCTCCTCATTGAGGCCAATCATCTCCATATTCGTCACCTTAACATCTTATTAGATTCCCAACTTGTCATCCTCTAGCTCAACAATGTATATCGTGTCTGTGATCCTTGTCTCTTCCGCAAATACCTGCAGGTTAGACGTTTATCTGAACATTTTGATTCCATTACATTTATACATATCCCAAGACAATTCAATCAAATAGTAGATAACATGGCTAACATTATACTATATTGGCATATATCACATCAAGACATCTTCACATACACATAAATCATCAGAAGTCTGTCACAACATATAGACTAGACATCATCCACTACATCAAAAAAAATCATCAACAACAAACACATCACACATGTACACAGAGATCCAAAAATGTATATCCATATATATATATATATCAATCCACATGTGATAAAGTGTTTACAAAAATAATACATCGCCCGTAGGCAGGTGAATCACCTCATCCCTACCAAATACAAAACTGGATGTCACAACTATACAAAATGGGCTCACCAGCCTATATCAAATACAAAACTACATATCTAGCAGCCCTCAGGGAACCTCTAGTGCTCTGGCACTAGGTCCTCTCTCTGGCAGAGGTACCCCAACAGCTCCAGGTCCCTCAGGTCCCGGAGGTAACCATCCAGTCATCGCAGCTCTGACTACAACTTCTCTGCGGATCAAGGTCCGTGACTCTGTTAGTATCACAATACACTGCTCCAGGATCCCCTCATCCTGGATCCGTACCCACATCCTCTTGGGTACTCCCTGTAGAACCGCCTCTCCCCTGGCCTTGACTGGAGGAGCATGTGATGACCCCGCCCCGGGGTCATCATAACGATGTCTCTGGGCCGCTCTATCACCATCACCAGGCCTTGCCCCAACATCCTCTCGACGTCACCTCTCCCCTGCTCGCAACTCTCCCCACGGTGGTCTCACAGG
>CBVK0100521800.1:0-16568 GCA_900067695.1 Picea abies
GGTATAATTACAAATAATGGTCTAAAGCCGACTTAGTTAAAATAACATTACTAATCTAAATTACAACTAATGGCTTAAAGCCGACATAAATAAAATAGCATTACTAATCTAATATACCCCAATTAAGGGGTAATGAGCCAACATTAGGGCTTAACACATTTATACATATAATTATATCAAAAATTATGTATATATTATTATTTTACATTAGTTAGTTATTCTTTTTCTTTATTCTAGGACCTTAGATTGGCTAACGGAGCTATTAAACCCATCAGAACAGGTTACACCAAATGGCTTGGGTTACTTGGACAACCTCGGATCGGACCTGTTCTCCCAGTTGACGACTTGTCAATTTCGCTCGTCAACAGAGCCATAGATTATCATTTAGATACTCTCCCTAAGGTCCTGAGAGCAATGAAATGCTTCTTCACAAAATTTAAGGACCTATAAAAAGACAAACACATAATTAATAAATGTCCTGCTTGTTGAGGGAATGCATTTTGCGGTGTCTTTTACTTTCCTTGCACATGACACTCAATGTGTTCTTAGCTTCAAGTGGCATTGTGGTGCTCCTTACTTTCCATTGCACATAGCACTCAATGTTTTGAACCATAATCAATTAATGGCAAATGAAGGGCTTGGAAAAATGTTGCATTACAAACGAAGATGCAACACACCCTCTACAAAGGCACCCATAAATGAGACAATATGAGCCCTTGTATGTCAAAAAACCCCATGCCCAAAAGTCATACCCCCATCCACCTCATGCTCTTTTACATGACTTAGAGAAGGTCTTCTTGGGAAACACTCCTTAACTTGGGGATTGATCTACCCAATAGGGCACCATGACAACCCTCCCATATTTAAAGTTGGCAAGTTGTATAAGGTCTTTGAGCTTTTGTTTAATTTGAAAAGGGAGGATTTAATGCACATGATTGGATGGTTCTTTTATTAAAAAAGGCTTACTTAGCACGATACATGTGACTTGTGGACCCTTGGAGGGCTAACTTGTTTGTCTTTGCAGGACTTTGCCAGGTGAAAGCTTTTTCATGGAGGGACTAGTTCACTTGGACTTTCATAGGGGCTTGAAGCCCACAGAATGAAGCGCCCCACTCATTGCACACTTGAGAAGATGAACGTTGCATGTGGAGTCATTTGGACAGCTTCTGAGAATGACATTGTGGCCCCTTGCACCTGAACGTTGGCCTAGGATGTCATACCCTAGCCCTTGACATCACCTTGGATGATAGGGTTATGATGGGGTTTGATGATTCTAGTGGTGATGTGATGTGATTTGATGGAGAGAGATGTGTTACTTGTCACTCTAGCACATGACGAGATGACACATGGCCTTTGGAGTCCAAACAATCTTAACTTGGAGGCTCAACGTCTCATCCTTAGCCCAACATCACCCTTTTAGGGCATGACGTCGTCATCATTAGGGCTTTATTTTATGTAAATTTTAATTTTGTAAATTGTATAGGGAAATAGAGGAGATCGCCCTTCTAATTTGTTGTTGACTTCTTAAAGTGGACAAAATGGTTTTAGGTGACCATATAAATAGAAGTCACCTCACTTTCATTTTAACAACTCACTTGAGAATGACATAAGCTCTTGGCTGAATTTTTCGTCCTACTTGGGAAATTCACTCCATCTTGTCTCTTGTGCTTTTGGATGCTTCTACTTGTCTATTGGTGAAGGAAGGCTAGCACTATCTCTTGATGCTTGTTTTTTGGCAATTGTAGTGGAATATTCTTGATAAGTAAGAGTTTTTCATGTTATCTCTTGGATTAGGTAAGAAATTTCTGCAATTTTATGTTTTCTTCTTTATTTTCAAGGTTAATTTGTCAAAACCCTTGGAGGGAGTATAAGGGCATACACCCTCCATCAAGATCTATCTTTGTTGTCATTGAAAATGTTATTTTGCAAAGGTTGCTACAAGGAGCAAAAGGGCTTACACCCTTGTAGATTTACCTTGCAAAGGTTTATTTGCTCTAGGGAGTAAAAGGGCTTACACCCCGAGAGAAGTAATAAACCCCAGCTCATAAACAAGAGACTCCATAACCCAATAGATAAGGCACATGATATCAAGGAGATTGAATTGTCTAAGTTTGAAAAAACAAATTACATGCTTTAAGCTACTTTGTGCTTTGAGGGCGTCTTGATTAGCCAAGTAATCTAATTGTTGTAATAAACTTTATGCTACAGCCAATAGGGCTACACAACAAACTCATCTTCTTTCACTCTTTTACTCACTCTTATACCGCTGAAATTCACTTGTAAGCCTTGGTAATTGTTCTACTGGTTAACAGTTATTGTTTGGGTGGTTTACTTGTTGATTTTAGTGGCTACAACTTGCTACTATAACAAAAGTTTGCTACAGCCATAAGGCTGTTACAAATCTTGCTGATAGCGCATACTGACAACCCTTTAATTGCTATCAAAGTCTTGCTCTAATCATTGGAAATTTATCTATTTTTTGTTAGTTTTATTTCTAACATCTTGCACTTGATTTTGATGGTATAATTTGCAGCTCTTATACTCTTTTTATTGACGATATATATATTTTCATACTGCTGCAATTTGGGACAGCAAGGTTTCTTGTTGATTCCCCATTGGTTTTAAGGCTTTGATCATCATATATTATCTTGTTCCGGGCAAGGCTAACATTGTTTTGCAGGTACACTACCTTGGCAACCAATCACTATCTCACAAGACTCATTCTCAAGCTTTATTTCCACTCTTAACCTTGACCTATAGGGATATTCTCCATTTCCTTTCACTTTCCATCACAATCCCCCTACGGTCACTGGGAAGCCTCCCTTGTGTTGGACTTGTCCTTCACTAAAATAAAGGGAACATCTATTGAGGTAACACTAATAGTTGTTCCCAGTTGTGTCACACATTCCGTGGATTGGGTTGGGCTTTGCCCAAACTACAAATTGTGCGACAACAGGTAAAATGAAGTAATTTATATTCGCTATATCAATGTTCAAATCTATATAAAGACATTTACCGTGAATAGCTGGTATACAAACATTTATACTTCTTTTATAAATTTATGAAAACAAGAAACATGCAACTTGTCCTTCACTAAAATAAAGGGAACATCTATTGAGGTAACACTAATAGTTGTTCCTAGTTGTGTCACACATTCCGCGGATTGGGTTGGGCTTTGCCCAAACTACAAATTGTGCGACAACAGGTAAAATGAAGTAATTTATATTCACTATATCAATGTTCAAATCTATATAAAGACATTTAACGTGAATAGCTGGTATACAAACATTTATACTTCTTTTATAAATTTATGAAGACAAGAAACATGCAACTTCAATGCTTTAAAAGTAATTATATCCAGACAAGAAACATGTAACTTTAATACTTCCTTTGTAGTTTTATTGAGAAAAGAACATATAACTAGTGATTTTTAGAAAGATAATAATCATATATTCAAAAATGTATTAAACACTTTTCAAAAGATCTAGATTCTCATGATGTGTGGTGAATGGAAGGTATGTTTAAATGCATTACAAACCGCATAAGATGTTCAGTGGTTTTGGGACTCTCATCAATATTCATAATTATTTATCACACAAGTGTTTGTGCAAAAGAAAAAAGACAAGCTCCAAGTCAAAATTGTCAGTAATTGATCAAATCTGAACTGAAATGGTCATGATTCTTACTAGGGTGGCAGCAAAAGGGAATTGATGGGCAGGGAAATTCGAACTTTACTATTCTTCCTGGTCTTGAATACGTATAAGTTTTCTCCAGAAATTCATTTGAACTATAGTTTTGATACTTTACTGTCAATGTGCGACAATCAAGACTGTAAGGCTACAAACTCTACATTTTTTCAGCAATTGTATCAACATAATGAATGAAAAACAAAAGGCAAAAGTGAAACTAATCAGCTCGTAACTGATTAATACTAACTGAACTGTTAAAGATCCCCTCTACAAAAATCCATCAATCTGAATCTCAAACTCCTCCAGAAATTCAGAACAAGTAGAAGTAAAATCCACAAACATATATGAATTAAACGCTTCTGTTGTGATCTGTTCCAATCGCTACACCCTCTAATCTTTTGATTGCCTTTCTCCAAACATGGGTACAGGTCTTAATCGATGCGTTCAGGCCATTCTTCAGCAACATCACTCCCTGATGACCATGACCATGACCATCCTCATCTCCTGCTCTTTTGGTTTCATCCAATTCTCTATTTTCTCCACTCTGGACCACCTCTCCAAACACCACATTCTTTCCTTTGGACTCTCCGCCTGTTCTCCGCACACCCGAAAAAGAGGCAGTAGCGTTATATGCATTTGAGCACACACGATGACTCTCACTTCTCTGTAATCTGCACTCTCTTTCTTTTTCCTGCAAACAGTCTCCACTGATGCTTCCTTCTGATTCTTTGAGTTCTGGCATGTAATACAAATCTCCTTTCATAGGTATCCTTCCTACAGTTTGTTGAACTTTTATTTGATCAAAATTGTTTAGCTCCTCCTCCTGCTGATGCAGAATCTTCTTGACTCCATGTTCAAACATTTCATCCACATTTCCCACTGCTGGTGATGTTGTCATTGCTTGGTTTTCATTCTCCATTTCTTCACGTGGATTTTCTTTGATTGCTATTTCATTCCCTTTCTTTGAGAGCTCTGCATCTGTATTCATTGTTTTAGGTATACCATCTGCCTTTGTCTGTATTTCTTCATGACCTTCAACATTACATGCCAATTGCAAAGACTGGAACTTTTCTACTAGCTCTAGAGTATTGGCTGCCGTTTCTGTACTATAGGGAAGCATTGGAACTCCTGCCATTGTCAAAGTAGTTTCAGTTGCATCTTTCTTCTCCTCGGACCCTCCAAAGCTAGGAGTCTTCTTGAGATGGGGTGATCTGGAGGCAAGTTTGTTGGAGTCATCAACTTGAGTTGCAGTGACATCATCATGAGTTGCTGTAAGTTTGTTATTCTTTGGTTCTGAGTCCTCTCCTACCTGAGGAGGATTCAGAAGCGACGTCTGCAACCATTTATCTAAACTGGATTGGCCAGCCATTTCAATTCTGTCATCTTCATCATAGTTTTCTTCCCCTGTAATTGTATCTGCGATAACTGCCTCTGCTTGTCCTTGCATTGCTAATTCATCTCCAAACATTTTATCTAACTGATCATCCTCCAGGGGTTTACAGGCTCGATCTTCTTTTGCTACCCTGCTCTGTTTGCTCAATGTGTTGTTTTCTCCTACCATCGATGCACAGTCCTCTTTTGGCCAATCTTCAAATTTGGATTGCTTGAAATCTGATAATGTGGCAATGGTAACATTCTCTCCAACAGATTCAGCTTCTCTGGCTCTAGCTCTAGCTCCTTCATACTCATAACCAACAATCAAGACATCTAAGTCACTCTCCTCTGCTTCTGACAGCCTAGATTTTTCCTTAACTGCTACTTTCTTGCCCAGGTTTGCAACAGATAAAGCTGGTCCATTTTGCACTATCTCCATCTCTGCCCTGCACTGCTCTTTTGGAGCAATTAGGCACATATTAGCCTTGCTTTCTGCTTGCTCTTCTTTTGGAAACAATCTCAACTCTTTCCGCAAACCTGTAGAGTATTCTTCCTTGCTCTCAAGAAGAGGGAGGAAGGTTTCCTTGTGCTTCACTACTGTATCAGGTGCTTCCTTGACATCAGCTGCAGCTACATTTGCAAAATGAGCACACCCAATATCTGGGGGGTAGCAAGTTGGCACTTCCTCCAACTCAATTTTGATAATTTGCTTGGAGCAACTTGAAGTATCATCATCATGAAGCCCTTTCTTGGCCTGTTCCATACATGGGTGGAGTAGCAACTCTAGATCTTCTCTCTGTTTGATTTTCTTGATAAGTTCCATCTCAGATGCATCACATGTAGCCTTCTGTGTTTCCAGCTTTGCCATGAGGGCATTGCAGGCAGCTTGATTCAACCTTCCCTGTTCCTTATACACAATGCTCCTGTGTTCGGAATGCCATCCACACACAACAATGCATAAGATACTTTGACCTCAATAGCTCAAAATTCATTCAAGGAAACTAATGTAAAGAACAATTGGATATACTTACTGGTGCATGGCATCTCTTATCATCTTCTCCAAGCACATCCTATATGAAGACTGCGTTTCAGACCATCGTCTTTGCTTCTCCACTCTTCTCTTGTGTTTAATCAATATAGAATCCAAATCTTCTAATGCCAGACGCTCTGCTTCATTTTGCTCTCGCAGTTCTTTCAACTCCTTATCTAAGTGGACAATTTCCTCTTCTTTTACCTGAATTTCATGCTCTCTAATTTTCTTCAACCTGTTCTCTTTCTGCACAGCCCTAGACAAACTTAACTCCTTATCTGAAAGATCGTCTGCTCTATTCTCCTTCTCTAGTTCCCAGTCTCCTTTCATTTGCCGATACTGCATATGCCCACATTAAACTTAAGCATTCATCTGAGGTTCTGAACAAGGAAAAGCTAATCTCGATTTGCATAACTGTTTTTTATTGAATACATAATCCTTGTCAAGCTTACAAATCTCATCAACGTCATACCAGAGTTCTGAAGTCTGAAACAAAAAAGTGCTAGGAAGACTATGTTCCAGCCTTGGAGACCAACTAACCCTACAAGAGGGACAGGAAAGGAGTAGACTCTAGAGAACATCCCCTAGGGAAGCAAGCCAATTCCCTAGAATTCATTGCCCAAGAATACCTACATTTTGGCTAATCCATAATCCTTGTTGAGCTTAAAAATATCATGAACGTCATACCAGAGTTCTGTTGTCACAAACAAAAAAATTCACCTTATCCTTGATTTGTACAGTTGATCTGTTCTTAAACAATGGCTCGTGTTCCTTGATTTCCTTCCAGTTACCGGGACCGAATCTATGGATTGCACGACGCAGAGCTTCTTCTTCTTCCACCGTCCATCTTTTTCTACTGGGTGTACCTTATGTTCACAATTATAACTTTTGTTGAGAGACAAGACAACCATATCATCCAATTTGTTGAAAGAACGTAAGTGCAAATTGCTTCAACGTGTTTCAAAGGTCAAATACCAGATGGTACAGGCCAAGCAGAATTTGTAGGTCGGTTTCCGCTTAAAAACTTCAAAGACTCATCTGCCTGTTTCTGTACTATAACTATAGCAGCTGGGGCAAGCCCAAACTGACTCTTTCTTTCGCGGAAAGAGGAAGGCCAGGAATGACAATCTGCAACCAGAACTTCATTCAATGGTTCATTTTCCCCTGCAAAAAAGAACAAAGAATATGCCCTCTGCCTGCCATGACAATCATCATATTTTGTGAGCTTCGTAAAACAGTTTTGATACCTTGCAGTCCAGGATTTAAAACAAGACCCCTAAAAAGTGAATATTGCTCTACCTTCATTTTCATTAACAAAAAGCCCAGCTACTCCCTAAATAGCTGAGCCGCTATTCCTTCTAGTTGTATGCTTACAATACTAATTGCCAATGAGAAAATATTGAACGGAATAAGCACCTGAAATCTGAATTTTTTGAGGCAAATATAGACAAAAACTGGTTAACTGAAACTCCAAGCTGTAGATCCCACCATGGTACAAGAAATTCTAGTTTATTCTGCTTCCTCTGATTCACTTGCCATTGCACCAACCTCAGATTGCTGGGAACTGTTTTCCCCCCTCCTGCAATCAAAGAAGGAATTGCTAGTCAACATTGACTATGTTCTATATTTTAACTAATTTAACATGAAAGCACAAAATATATCTGAGCTCATACTTGAATGAGGAAACCAGTGATCAACCTCCCAAGCAAGCGGGGAAGCAGGGTCTGCATTAATATACAGCACATTTCCATATGGATCTATTCTGAACTTAGCAGGATCAAATCCTGCATTTCTGCAAAACAATAATGCACAACCCTCACTTTATCAAACCCTTTCCCCAAATGTCCAAATAAAGAGAGAGTTCAATGTACCGCAAGCGATATAAACTGATAAATAATTCCAGGAGATTGGCAAGAATCCAAATCTTGTGAGGGACACACTGAAACAGGATAAAACTCAAAGGTTCCATGGTATCCAACCAAAACTAATTAGAGGAAGAGCTCTTGCCAAGGTACGATTCAAGAGGGTTATGGGATTCAACGAAATTTAACAGAAGAAAAATCATTATGCCCTAACTAGGGCATAGGAAAACACCAACCCCAAATGATCAAGTTGCTTCCACAGACAATCTGCATATCTTCTGGCACTTGAAGGGTCTCTTTCTTCCGATTCAGTAATTGGGAATAGCTCATTAAACTCCTTCATTTTCGCCATCTGCAGAAAAAACCAAGTTCGCTGAGTTTTTTCCTCCATACATTAACATAAACTATTTTTTTACAGAATACCCAACCTACACTAAGATCCGAAGCCCACTATCGAATTTGGGAAGTAATGGAAGAAAGCCACATATCAGGCCAATTTTTTCTTGGCATCAAGTGAGGTGAGGTTTGAGTTCGAGATAAAATTGACTTACATCTTCAGGTTGCAAAGTATAAGGGATAAAACGCTGGGGAGGCCCCTCTGTGTAGGGGGTGATGAGACCCCGCATCTGAATATGGGCATTCCTGCAGAGTTTGGCATAACCCCTTGGATAACCCAATTCAGGATCCACTTTCCTTTCTTCATCTGTCAATACTTGTTTTGCAAACATGGTGCGCTGTCTGCCCTTCAATTCCTAGCTTTTCGGGCTGATATTTACCACGGCCAAGAACGATTCAGTAAGAAAGGAAGCAGAAAATGCTGCAATATGAAAATGGAGACGGAGAGGATCGAAAGAGGAAGGCAGAGGAGATTATCGTCGTGGATATCCGTTGCGAACGGCTAGAATAATATTTGAAAATGGAATGCCAGAAACGCCCAACGGCAAAGAGTATATATATAATATCATGCTCACATATTTTCAAACTTACTTCCTGCCGCCCTTGCACCACATTATATTTAGGTAGAGTAAGGTTTAAATTTTCAAAATTTCTATAATCTTATATTGTTATGTATCAGCACAAAGTAAATATATCGGTTATAAGCTACCTTCATGATGGAAGGTAATAATTTTAGGTTTGGTTTTAAAAGGTATTGGATTAAATTGTGTATAAATTGTAAATGAGTAGTTAATGGTTAAGAATATGTGTTTCTTCTTTGAAGGTTAGAGGTTTAAATCTAGAGGGGGTAGGGTATGTATACTTTCCTAGATTTTAAGTGTCAAATTATTTTGTTTAGGGTGGTTTATTGTCCCACAAACAAGGGGGTCTTATACACCAATTTAGTGTATGGCTTGGTTTGTGACCTTAAAAATAGATTATTATTATTACTATAATAAATGTTGAGTCATGTGAGTTTAAATAAATAATTATATAATAAAATATTGTTTTGTAGATTTTTAATGTAAAACTCAAAATCAAGACTAGAGTAAAGAGTGGTTGACTTGGCTATGAGTCCGCAAGACTGGAAAAGGAAAGAAGGGCATAGGAAAAAAAATCATTATAGCCAAGTATTAATTCAAGAACTTGCATCTTTTTCATTATGTGACTTTAATGAAGCTTATCATCTCCTTTGACTTAGAAAGCCAAATATAAATGCATGAAGAAGCTAGTGAAGAAAAATCTACCTCACATAAATAAGGAATATGGAAAATGTATGTTACAAGGAAAGCATAGTCATTTATGGAAATATATAGACCTTCCCATTCCATTATCTCCTCTATCATGGCATTGGAATTCATTGTGACAATCAATTCTCTCAATTCCATGTGATACTCTCTTATAGTATGTCCATTCCATATATGAAAATTAATTGAACCAACATCATGGATATAAGAATTAATTAGAATGTTGCATGAGTATAGAGGTTAGGGTAAGATAGAAAAACCATTACCTTATATGTCATTGTTTCTTATTCTGTGTATGAGCTAAACAACTACATCACCAAGTTTTCCTAGATGGAAAATAACAATTGGGCTCTTCCTTTCTACACTAGACAACATGTTAGAATTGATTTCATGAGGCACTATTTAGCAAAGAAGGGAAAGGTCTAAGCTATGTTGTGTATGGTTGATCTATAAATTGTCATGAATATTCCATTAGATAGTTCGTCACAACAAATCTAATAAAAATATTGAAATCTTTACTATGAAGGTTAATTTCCTTTAGATATTAGACTCTTTAATTACTTAATTATTGGTTTCCTACTTCAAATGTATAAAATAGTTCAAATGCAAAAAATAGAGAACATAAATAAGCATGCACACACCATCCACAAATAAACACAAGATATAACCTCAGAAACCCAATATGGGGATAAACACAGCTAGAAGGTGAGGTCACTCTGCTTTCTTTTCTTCACATGCAAGTACAAAGAAAGAGGCACTCTCTATGGAGTTTTCTTTGACACTATGGCCTGTATGGTTTCTACATAATCTCTCCTCCTTTGTTATGCTCACAAAATACCACTCTTAATTATTATGCTCAGCTATGAAACAAGATACAATGCAAAAGAATGGAACCCCCTCTCCTCCTAGTGACCTAGTATTTAACATAGCCTGATAGTCATCTAGCAGTAGGGTTTTGACTTCCTCAACCCTCAATTGGGATAAGGTTTTGGACCTTCTAGAATCTTCTTGAAAGTCCATATGTGGCTAGCCCCATATGCGTGAGTAATGGGGGCTGACATGGCATCCTCTCATACCATGGTGGTCAACACAATAGATCAACTTGCAGGAGGAAAAACTTTTGCATACGAGATTTGATTGACATGATATTTGCATCGTTGGAAAGGTCTCCATGTGTAGAATAGCATCACAAGGTCTCCCCATCCACTGAAAAAGTTTTGACCCCAAAAAATGTCGTTTTATGCCTCAAAATGGCTCTCGAAGGTTTCAAACCCCAATTTTCCAAACTGGGACATGTCGTTAAAATGACTCTGCAAGTTGATTGCCATATTTTTTTCCACTCTGAAATCATCAAGATAAATGAAAAATAATATAATGATCCAATCTGGATCATGCCTCCCCATTTAAGGAGGCTTTTGGTCCCCAAAATCATTACTAAATGAGGTGAGTAAATTTTTCCTCTATCTTCTCCTTGGAGTACCACATTGCTTTGCTTGGAAATTGACCTTTCAACCCAATTTTCCAAAGGTCATGTTGCCCTTGTCTTGTAGTTCTTGACCTCTTTTGAAAATTGGTGTCCTCTGCCAACTCTATTTGAGAATCTGGTGCTAAGTCCTCTATAGGAGGTAGGACCTGCTCCTCCTCCTAATCCAACATGGAAGGTTCATAGAGTTTGAGATTCTCCACATTCAATATTGAGTAAAAGTGCATGTATAGGGGTAGACTAAGTCTCTAGGCGATATCTCCCACCTTCTCTAATATCTTGAAAGGTCCATACCACGGAGCCTTGATCTTCTTATTGGGACCCTATAGTCTTTCCTTATTCAGTTGTAACTAGACTCTATCTCTCACTTTGAATGACTTCTCAGTTTTGTGTTGATTATGTCTAGCCTTGTATTTTTCCTATTACTTCTTTAGCATGTCCTGTACTTGCAAATGGATATGTCTAATATTCTCAATAAATTTTTCTTCTTGCAATGCATCTCCTGTGAGATCCTCCCTCACTCATCCTTCTTTTCCATAAACAACATCCAAAGGTGAAGGTGGAAAATACTTTAATCAAATTTCAAAAGGTGACTTATCGGTAGAAGTGTGGATTGATCTATTATAAGAGTGTTGTATGTAGATCAAATTTTCATCCTGGGTCTTCGAATGCTTCTGATTGTAACCCCTCTGATGCTGCACCAAATTCATGTTGACAAATTTCGTTTGCCTATCTGTATGTGGATGGAATGTTGTAGACCTCTTCAACTTAGTGTCCATCTTCTCCCATAATGTAGTCCAAAATGCACTGAGAAATCAAGTATCCTTGTCTAAGATGATGCTCCTCATAGTATCCCAAAGTGCACCTAGACATGTTCAAAGAACATGCTTGTTGCTTTATGTCCTTTGATGGTCTTTTTACAAGGCATGAGAATGCACATCTTGTTGAACCTATCAACTACCACAAATAGATAGTCATGTCCCTTCCTAGTTGTTGGTAAACCTCCCACAAAATCCATGGAAATTATTTCCCAAGGTCAAGTGGGTATGGGTAAGGGATGATATAGACCTTGCTTCATGTTACTAGGCATGATGGTACAACAAAGTATACATCCTTTAATATATCATGCTACATCTTCTTGCATTTTGGGCCAATACACATACCTCTATAAGTTGGCAACTACCTTCCCAACACCAAAATGTCCTGCAACCTTGGAGGGTGAGATCGGAAGAACATCTTGTTGAACCTATCAACTACCACAAATAGATAGTCATGTCCCTTCCTAGTTGTTGGTAAACCTCCCACAAAATCCATGGAAATTATTTCCCAAGGTCAAGTGGGTATGGGTAAGGGATGATATAGACCTTGCTTCATGTTACTAGGCATGATGGTACAACAAAGTATACATCCTTTAATATATCATGCTACATCTTCTTGCATTTTGGGCCAATACACATACCTCTATAAGTTGGCAACTACCTTCCCAACACCAAAATGTCCTGCAACCTTGGAGGAGTGAGCCTCTCTGACAAGTTGCAGTCGTTCACCTTTAGGGACACAAAGCTTATCGAGCTTGTAGAATAAAACATTCTAAAAATGATATTCAACCTTGTTTCTGACCTTCTTCTATATGAATTTGGCCATGTAGTTGTTGAAACACCTCCTTGAATTCCTCATCTTATGTGTATTCCTCTCTATATGCATCATGGGTAAAAGGCTCCATGTGCATCAGATTTCCCAAAGCTATAATCTTGGATGTGGGTGGCCCTGAAAGCATGTCTACCAACCTATTTGTGCTTCCCTTATTATACTTGATGACTAGATGATTTTTTTGTAAAAAACCCATCCACTTGTAATGTCTGGTTTGTTGTATCTTACTCTAGGCTTGCAAATATTGTAGTGGTTGGCGATCTATGTGGATGATGGTCTCCTTGCCTATGAGATAGTGTTTCCACTTCTTGACAGCTTAAAGCAGGGTATAGAGTTCATTTTCATAGGTAGGGTAGTTGAGAATTTCCCCATGAAATATTTCATAATGATAGCATACATGCATTCCTCCTTGCATTAAAACTACTCCCATGTCATACTGATCTGAAAATATCTTTTAAAGACAATGGTTGAGTTTTAAAAACATGAGTTCATTAACCGTTTAGGAATTTGAATAAAGAGGAAGAATTAATGATGAAACATAGCAGCCATTATAAGGTATACAGATATGGAAATAAGCATAAGAATCAGCAAACCATAACAACAAAAAATGTTAAAGGAGTTCGACAATCTCGCCTACGTCTCCGGGCCTTTGTCTCAGTGGGTGAGGATTTCTTATTTATGTTCAAAGCTTCAAAAGTACATCATAAAAGTGCCAAATGGATTACAAATTGATCTGGTTGTGTTTTGCTAGATCTCAAGAACCCATCACAACTGACGGCATTGAAAACGGATGAACGAAGCTCCCAGAAATGGCCTGCTCTCCTCAATGGCTCATTCTCATCATAAACTCAAAGTATTAAAAACAATACTTTGCAATGCTCAGAATGCCAAATAGATCTCAAAGTATTAAAAACAATACTTTGCAATGCTCAGAATGCCAAATAGATGGCTCCAATGGTTCCAAAATGTTCACAAACCCTTGGCTGGGCTATTCCTGCACCTAGTTTGGCCAAAAATTGAAGAAAATACACTCCTGGAAATTTTCTCCAATAAACTTGCAGTCCTTTATTATGCAAAACGCACCTACAGACCTCTGAACCCAGCTCTGTGTGCTTTCCCATTTAAAAAAATTGGCACACACATGTTTCTAAAACTCGGACATTTTTTTCGCACCATTAAGGTGCTGGCACCCTTTCCCTAGCGGAGTACTAGGTCGTATGGCCCATGTGGTCGGGTGCTGGACTAACTGTCTGCACCCACCGGCTATCCCCTCCTCCATTTTCTCTCAGTCATGTGGCTTGGCCCATGTGGCCATGTCCCGATTCTCCACGTGCATATATGGTTAAACCTCCGACCATTAACTCCTAGTTATGCACCCTGGTCGACGGGCTAGCCCGATCGACCAACGCTAACCCCACAAATCCGCACCCAAATGTTTTAGAGTGTGGTTATATGGAATAGTCATATGGAATATGCCAGGGGTTGGGGCATATACAATAACCAGGTGTGCCAAAATACAAGAGTGTGGTTCTGTGGTAAGGGTCGTATGGTAGCGTTGGGGGCTAGGGCCTAGCCCCAACCCTATTCTTAGCTAACTTACAACATAATTCAATTCAAATATTTAATTCGAACCTTATGGAATAAGCACTAAAATGGGTGGGCTGGTAATCCGACCCTACCAAAACTCGCCTCCTAGACCAGAGGTCACGGGTTCGACTCCCGTGGAATCCATACCATTTTTCCATTACCAATAAACCAATAAAGGGGTGCCACATGGCAGCCCACGACTGGGTCACGTGAAACCATACCATTA
Organism: Picea abies; assembly: GCA_900067695.1. Taxonomy (NCBI): domain Eukaryota; kingdom Viridiplantae; phylum Streptophyta; class Pinopsida; order Pinales; family Pinaceae; genus Picea; species Picea abies. The sequence continues at coordinate 14,584 of CBVK0100521800.1, forward strand.
GCCCTCATAAATGCCACATTTCAGACTATGATTCGTCCAGCTGTCAACACCTGCCCAGTCAGCCTGCCAGTCTAGTCAACATCCATGTGTCGTACGGTTGTATGGACCTTGCCACATCAGTTGTATGGACATGCTATGTGTCACCCTTGCAGTAGTGCCACGTGTCACAAAATGACTCATCCACCTCTCAGCCATCAACTACCCAATCAGCATGCCAATGCACCATTGTCATGTCACATGTACGTACGTACGAACTGTACGGTCAACTGCCACGTCGGACTGTATAATCAACAAAATTTTGCATGTTTGGCAAAACGAATAGACCTTGATATATTTCGCATACGGTGTCTGTTTGAGCCCGTTAAAGTTGTGTTGGGTTCATTTTGACGAGGTCTACGCACATGTCCGTTTTGAAGCAATTCTAAGCACTTTTATTTTTAGGCCTTCCTGGACCCATTTTGGTTCCAGTATCCATTTTGGATCTCACCTCCCCATTAAGTCCTTTTAGTCCTCCAAAAGGTTACAAAATTGACCTTACTAATTATATACTCATAAGGATAAAACAAAACACTATGTTCTATAAAATGATGTTATAACATGTCATCATTACAACATGTGTGATTACATTAATGGAAGCAAAATACAATGAAGATGTGACATCCACTTCTGGAAAAACCAAGTGATTTATTCCACAAGTTTTGGATTACATGATTATGCTTTTTATAATCAAAAAGAAATTTGGAACAACCATGACAATTATACCTTTCTTGATTATCTTCACTTTTCTTTGGAAATGACTTGCATTCACTATCTCCATCATGGAGTGATACACCATCACCTTTCATGAATTGTTCTCTCAATGACTTAAGCTGGTCATTTGAAGCATCACTTGCTTCCAATGTTTTGGACCATTCTCCAATATCCTCTTCACCATATCCCAATCCTAAATAACAAGATCTTTCCATAACCTCTATGGGATTAATGATACCTTGGCCCTTTCCTTCATAACCCATCTTAGTTAGCAATTTCAACTCTATACCTCTTGTATGTTTTTCAAAAGCACCAAAAGAACCGTCTTGATAGGAACAATGTGAAATTGATGAATGACTTCCATTGCATACCTTAGGAGATGATTTCTAAATCAGGCGTAGAAGGAAATTCCTTCAATTCTTCTTCACTTTTGTCGTTCTTTGAATATTTCCCTTGAACCGATCCCTTTCTTTCCAAGTAATCTTCATACAACACTTTCACCATCTCTACCATGGCAAAGAAAGTTTTTTGAAAATCCTTCTCATCTTGATAAAGTCCCTCTTTAGATGCCATTTTATCACTTTGAGATGTCCACCTTCTCGATCCAATCTCAAGATTATCTTCAACAAGCTCTCCTTCACCACGACTTAACCTTTCCCTGGTAATCATGCAAACTCAAAAACCAACCGTCAACTAGCTCTGATACCACTTGATCCAAAAATATCTTTTAAAGACAATGGTTGAGTTTTAAAAACATGAGTTCATTAACCATTTAGGAATTTAAATAAAGAGGAAGAATTAATGATGAAACATAGCAACCATTATAAGGTATACAAATCTGGAAATAAGCATAAGAATCATCAAACCATAACAACACAAATTGTTAACGGAGTTCGACAATCTCGCCTACGTCGTCGGGCCTTTGTCTCAATGGGTGAGGCTTTCTTATTTATGTTCAAATATTCAAAAGTACATCATAAAAGTTCCAAATGGATTACAAATTGATCTGGCTATGTTTTGCTAGATCTCAAGAACCCATCACAACTGACGGCACTACAAACAGATGAACAAAGCTCCCATAAATGGCCTGCTCTCCTCAATGGATCATTCTCATCATAAACTCAAAGTATTAAAAAAAGTACTTTGCAATGCTCAGAATGCCAAATAGATGGCTCCAATGGCTCTAGAATGTTCAAAAACCCCTAGCTGGGCTCTTCCTGCACCTGGATTGGCCA
>CBVK0100521800.1:16577-27114 GCA_900067695.1 Picea abies
AAATGGGCTCTTCTTGCACCTAGATTGGCCAAAAATTGAAGAAAATACACTCTTGGGAGTTTTCCCCAATAAACTTGCAGTCCTCTGTTATGCAAAACAAACCTACAGACCTTTGAACCGAACTCTGTGTGATTTCCCATTTAAAAAACTTGGCTTGCACATGTTTCCGAAACTCAAGCATTTTTGTCGCACTGTTAAGGTGTTGGCACCCTTTCCCTAGCAGAGGACTAGGTCGTATGGCCCATGTGGACGGGTGCTGGACTAACTGTTCAAACCTGTCGGCTAGCCCCTCCTCCATTTTCTCCCAGTCAAGTGGCTTGGCCCATGTGGCCATGTCCTGATGCTCCATGCGCATATATGGTTAGACCCTAGATCGTTAGCTCCTGGTTATGCTCCCTGGTCGGCGGGCTAACCCGGTCGATTGACGTTAACCCCACAAATCTGCGCCCAAATGTTTTAGAGTGTGGTTATATAGAACATTCATATGGAATATGTCGGGGGCTAGGGCATATGCAATAACCATGCGTGCCAAAATACAAGAGTGTGGTTCCGTGGTAAGGATCGTATGGTAGTGTCGAGGGCTGGGGCCTAGTCGTAGCCCTATTCTCCGTCGACTTACAATATAATTCAATTCAAATATTTAATTCAAACCTTATGGAATAAGAGCTACCATGGGTGGTCTGGTAGCATGGCCCTACCAAAACTCCCCACCTGGACTAGAGGTCACAGGTTCGACTCTCATGGAGTCCATACCATTTTTCCATAAGCAATAAACCAATAAAGGGGTGCCATGTGGCAGCCCAAGACTAGGCAATGTGGCACCATACCATTAGAGCTCATAAATGCCACATGTCATACTATGATTCATCTAGCTATCAACACCTTCCCAGTCATCCTTCTAGTCTAGTCAACGTCCATGTGTCATATGGTTGTATGGACCTTGCCACGTTAGTTGTATGGGCGTGCCACATGTCATCCTTGCAGTGGTGTCACGTGTCGCAAAATGACTCGTCCACTTGTCAACCATCAATTTCCAAGTCAACATGCCAGTGTACCACTGCCACGTCACTTGTACGACCATATGGATTGTACGGTCAGCTGCCACATTGGCACTATATAGACTGTACAGTCAACAAATTTTCCCTGTTTGGAAAAATGAACAGATCATGATATCTTTCACATACAGTGTCTATTTGATCCTGTTTAAGTTGTGTTGGGTTCCTATTGATGAGGCCTATGGACACATCCGTTTTGAAGTGATTCTGAGCACTTTGATTTTTGGGCCTTCCTGGACCCATTTTGGTTCCGGGATCCATTTTGGATCACATACCCACTTGCATCTATCTCAACTTCGAAATGATTTTGCAATTTTGGTAATGCAAGAACTAGTGCTTGACTTATATTTCTTTACATCTCATCGAAATCCTTTTGTTTATTCTTACCCCACTAGAAACTCTTGCACTCACTATTATGGCGTGGAGTGGTGCGACTACTACTGAAAATGAAGATATGAACTTCTGTAAACTGTGTTTCCCCAAAAAAACTCCTAACTTTAGTGACACTTGTAGGAACTGGTCATTTCGTGATGGAATCCAACTTTGTGGGATCTATATTGAGCTCCCCTCCACCGAAAACATACCCCAAACACACCAAATATTGTTGAGAAAAATCACATTTCTTGAGGTTAGCCGACAGTTGGTGCTTCTTCGAAGTCTCTAACACCTGCATGAGATGTGGGATGTGCTCCTCCCAGGTAGCACTATAGAACAATTTATCATCCAAATAGAGTATAAATGTAGTTGGTGCATTACATAAACCAAATGGCATGACCAACTATTCATACAAATCTTGCCTTGTCTTCAAGGAAATCTTCCAAGTGTCTTCTTCCTTGACGCATACTTGGTGAAATATTTTTCATGTTGCAACTGATCTAACAGATCATCGATCTTGGGCAGAGGGTACCTATTTTTTAGTGTAATCTTATTCAATGATCTGTAGTCGATATGCATTCGTCCAAGTCCCTTCCTTCTTTGGTACAATTATGATAAGTGACCCACAAGGTGAGATGCTTGGTCGAATCACACCCTAATTCAACAGTTGTTGCAACTGCTTCTTCACTTCATTTGCTTCCAGAATGAACTGTCTATACAACTCAATATTCGATAATGGGGATTCTGACAATAACTATATTTCATGCTCCACTTCCTTCGTGGGTGGTATCCCTTTAAGCTCCCGGAACACTCCTCTCTGTGCATGTAGAAAATCCTCCAACTGATGTTTTTTATCTTTAGTACACCCCTCTAGGGATGTCTTTACTCTTATCAACTCATCCTCAGTCTACTTTTCTCTTAAGAAAAGTAAACCATACTTCTTATTGTAACTAATCAATTTCTTGGCTTGGTTGGCACTTTGCAGTGAGATCTTTGACTTTCCTTTATGTGCGTTGATGATGTAGGAATTCCCATCCTTGATTAATCAATACTGGTTGGCTCTCTGTATGAATATTTCATCCCTTGTATACATGTAGGGTCTTCTAAACACTACTCCGCAAACGTTAAGGGGTACTATGTCCAATTCCACTTCATCAATAAAATCAACACTTACAATGAATTTAATATTGCACTGTTTCGTTACCTTGATCTTTGCATCCTTTTTTACCCAACCCAATGTATAGGGGATAGGATGATTGTAAATCTCCAATCCAAGCTTGTTGACCAGATCCACTGCTGTGAGATTAGCCTATGAACCAAATTCAAACAAAGCATATATCTTGGTCTTCTTGACCTGAATCTTGATGTGGAAGAGCCCGGTCGTCTCATTCTCTTCCTAGTGATGAAGGATACTCAAATTCACTTCCTTCTGCATTGATGTGTAAACAAAATTCTCATCTACATCATAGTTTCTTTCAATTTGATTGCTTGAATCTGTGGCTAGAAGATTCTTTTTCTTTGCTTCCTTCTTGTGGTTCTTTGGGTTCAACTCTGGATGAAGTTTCCAACACTTTTCCTCAGTTCGACCATCAATATTGAAATAGTTGCAATGGTTGTTGGGATCCTTGCATTGATGTGTAGTGGCTATTGTATTCTTATCATTTCCCCTTTACACTTCTTCTTCCCCTCCTTGGAAGCTTCCCAGTGCTCTTTCTGATTGGAACTGCTTGGTTTCCCTTTCTTGTGGCTTATATTTTCCAAATACCATGTCTGTGCACATGCCTTATCCACTATCCTTGGCTTGAAAAGAATCACTTGCTTTGATAAATGGCTATGCATACCCCCAGATTCTTGAGGATTACATTTGGATTCTTCGGAGAGATACCCAACATGGTGGCCATCTTTCTGAACTCGGTGATGTACCATGTACATTATGCCCTTGCTTCTGCCTGAAGTAGTGCCACCAGATCCATTGGTCCTCTACATACCTAATAGGGTAGAATTGGGACTTGATGAGGGTTTTGAATTCCTCCCACCTTGTTATTAGCGGATAACCATCTATCCTAAGGGCTTCCATATGGATTTCCCACCAGGTTAAAACATGGCCCTCTAACTTCAGCTTGACAAATGATATATTTTTTTCTTCATCTATATGGTGAACCTAAAATAAACTTCTAGTTGTTGCAACCAATGATTCAATTTTAATGTGTCGATATCACCTTAGTATGGATTTATGTCCACTTTGGCTCCCATCTTGAATAGTGAATATGAAGGGTTTATGGCACTGGAACTCGACTATTCTTTCTCAGTTTATTTTTGCGACTCCTTTTTCGGGTCTATGTTATCTCTCAATTTCTCATCTGATTTGATCTATGAGTTCGAGCCTCCAACTTATTTGAACGGTCCAAGATTACTTACTAGAGTTGTCATGAGGAGGGATATATTGCAATATATGTCAGCAACTTTCTCTTCCAGACTCAAAAATCTCTCCTCTATTGGATCTCGAGGGTTTTTATAAACAAACTTGTTGTCCATGGTTAGGGTTCTAGAAATTTCTTCTTAAACCAATTCCTGGATCCCTGCAACTTTCCACAAATGCCCCAAGAAAACCTGCTCTAATACTAATATGATTTGTAAATTGTCGTGGATATTCCACTGGATAATTTGTCGCAACAAATCTAATAAAAATATTGAAATCTTTACTATGAAGGTCAATTTCCTTTAGATATTAGACTCTTTAATTACTGGTTTTCTACTTCAAATGCGAAAAATAGAGAATAAAAATAAATACACACACACACCATCCACAAATAAACACAAGATATAACCTGGAAAAGCCAACACGAGAGAAAACCCAGTTAGAAGGTGAGGTCTCTCTCCTCTCTTTTCTTCAAATGCAAGTACAAAGAAATAGACACTCTCTATGGAGTTTCCTTTGACACTGTGGCATGTATGGTTGTGTTGGTGCACAGTGGGACGAACCGGGGTTCAACATTAAATCACCAACAAAACCCTAAAGGTATCGACCCTTTCAACATCACCCGCAAGCAAGTGAATTCTAACCCAAGTTACCTGTGGGGACTACAGGAACTAGGCTTCTGCATTCATGAAGGGAATGAAGATCATTCTAACATTCATCCTTACTTAACATTCATTTAACATGCAATATAACTTGTGTGAGAAACCATAAAAACATAATAATGTATGACAGATTCATCTTACTTAATCATTCATCATGTGCGCAGAATCATCAAATACATATTCATATCAACTCATAAGCATCTATTACATGTGTGAAATAAACAGAGAAAAAGAGAAACACATCACGACATACATCATAACACAAATATTTAACGTGGTTCACCCCAAGCTAGGCTACGTTCACTACAGCTGGCTTCTTATATTATTCATTCATATTCAATCCTCACAACAGGTGTGCACTATGCTCAAATAAGATACATTACTTCTACCCAAAATTCCCTAGTTGTCGCGCATACAATGCACACTTTGCTCATTCCATCATCCAACCCTCTTATCTCTCAAAACTTCAACAATGACAACCACTAATCATCATCGTTCGCTACTTGATTCCCTCTCATTGACTGACTTCCTTATTCTTCTACCCAAAAACCCATACATATTTATACATTGATACTAGGGCTTAGCCTATTACAAAATGGACCAAAAGGTCTATCTACTTCTAACTAATTATTGTCTTCTACGTGTGTTGACTCCTGAAAATGCACTAATTGTATTCCTTTCCTCTGCGTGCGTTTCTCCTTGGACGACTTGTCATGTAGTTTTCTCTTTCATGATTCCCAAAACTTGTCCCAAAATTTCCTGCTCCAACAGGCCCCCAACACTCACTTGTGGCTCATCCTGAGCCACTTCAGGCTTTCTTCCATATCTCCATGAACTTATGAAAATTTTCCCTTGTATTTTTTATCTTTTCCCTAGCTTGTGTTTCTTTCTATGCAATTCCCTTAGTCGTCTCTGTAGTAATATAGGTCTTCAATATTTCTGGACTTTTTTGTACATCCTGTTTAACCATGCCATATGCAACTGCTAGTTTAGTGGTCACCTCGTATGCTTCCTCCTTAAGAGTCTCGATCTTTTGTGTGTGAGCCTGCTACTCTGCCCTCATCTGCTTCATCTATGAGTATAATTTTCTATTTTTTGCTATTGTTTCCATCTTATTTGTTGGTGATAATGTGATCATCACTTCCTTAAACTTATGTGGCTTGTCCTACATAGCCTGTATCTTGTTCCCAATTTCCTGTAGCTCTATCTCTTTTATCAGTTGATTCCATACCTCCATGCTTTCTTCATATAGATTGGCACACTCTGCTTCCAGACTTTTGATGTTCTCTACAGTTGTTGTTGTTGTATTTTCCCTTTGCTCTCTTTCCTCTGGTGGAGTGCTCGGTGCCTGGCATTCCTCCAAATCTGTAATCTTCATGTGGAAGCCCTAAATGGCTTTGCTAATCTTCCAAACTTGTTCTTCCAAAGGGTGTCAACTTCCATTGACATCTCTAGAAAAAATTTGTACACTTCCTGCATTGCATTTTTTAGCCTTTTTGCTCTTTTTTCAACCTCATCCTGCTCCATCATGACTTTGTTATATTCTATATGCAATGTTGACTTGTCATTTGTCAATTTAATAAATTCCATTGTCGTTGACTCTGTGTCAAAAATTATCTCTTGTGTAACACTTAAATGAAAACCCTTTAGTACATTCATTGACAACTACAACAAGACTAAGTCAATATGACTTAATGATTGTGCTTTCTCCTGCATCTCTATGGATGGGAACTCTAATGCTACTGCTGGTAAATTCATTATTCTGCACTCACATGATGTTTCTGATGGGTGAGATGTCATCGATTGTGCTTATGTGGTCTTCGTGGTACTCTCTGTCTAATCTTGTTCTCCTATTTGAACTGGCATTATCCTAGTTGTATCCAAAATATGTTGCAATGCGAAACTTTGCACTTGAATGTCTGAGTACATTTCTTCTTGCTTCTGCACCACTCGCTCAAAAGCCTCCTCAGTAACCTCCTTTACTTGATCTGTGATCTTGTATAATTCATCATTTGTTAGTGATTGAATGGTCATTTCCCTCACATATTTCCTCTTCTTGCACAACTGGACTGATTTCCCCTTTTCTATGTCTTTCCTCTTCTCTCTCAGATGCGGTATAATCTTATGTGTGTCACATGTATCATTTCCTTCTTCTTCATCATCATATCCTACTTCGTATGTCTCTGGCTTCTCTATTTCTATCGTTGGTATATTCTACTCAGTGTCCCAATATTCCATAATATGTCCAATTTCTTCTTCAGTCACCCTATATCTCGTGGTCAACCATTCCTGAGTTGGGTCCCTCTTTGCTTGAATGTACATATGATGGTGTCTTGCCCTAAGATGCACAACTTTCTTGTATGCTTCAACCACTTGCAACAATATGCACGATGTATCTTGAATGCATTGCTAAATTACCTCCTTGTAGATGTAAAAAGAGATGTTGTTATCCAACTGTCTCTCCTTGTGCGCAATATGCCACAATTTGGCATATCTCACTGCCAAACATGGTTTGTTCGTAGCTAACAGAAACTGTGTGTCTTTCGGCTCCCTCCAATCCACTAGTGCTATCAATATTAACAACCATACATAGTGGAATTTTGTTCCCTTTTCATGTGCCTCTCTGCAATCCATCAAAAACTGATTTAACAGGAATGTCACCTAGTTCATTTGTACACCTTCTATGCACTACTCCATTGCTACTATCACACCCATCGACACTTGATCCTTGTGACACTTCCTCAAAAATTTGCAAGACAACACTTGCGTCACAAACCTGACGTAGTCATCATTGATAGTTGTTACATTGAGCCAGCATGCTCCTCTAAATGTATCAAACTTCTCTTTTATCCTCTCCGATAAATATTTTTTCGTTTGACTTATTTGTAAAAAGTAGTAATCAGTCTACCCCTGCCATTGGCAACATTATTATCTATGCAATCAACTATGTATCTATGGACACGTCTCTGTCCAACCATAGGTATCCTCCATGGATGCAGTTTAACAACATATTAACACAAGCGTTTATCTTGGTGCTCCTACCAAAGTGCGGGATCTCTACAAGTTCAGAATTCCTGATTTCTCCAACCTTGCTGCCCAAGAATGTGGCTCAACTAGGATAAGATATGTCTCTAGGAAAATATTTTGTAACATGATCAGCTTCATTGTCATCTTTCTGGGCGATATATACTCCTTCAAAAATTTTGTCAAACTCGGCTCTGAATTGGATGCTCCTGGGGTTCCTTTTGTATAGGTGCTACTGGTGGCTTAGTGAGCAGTTTCTTTGTTCTTGATGTTGATGTTGCCATCTTGGGTGGCACCATATCTCTATGCAACAAACTTCCCTCGACACTTAACTCCTTCAACTCTATGTGTGTTCTCTTAACTCTTTTCTCTCTCTGCTTTCAATATAACAATAGCTTTTTTTCCATTGACCCCATTTGTAACTTGTCGTCAACTATTACTTTCCCTTTTTGTACCCCAAACTTGTATTCACATTCAATCATTTCCATACTCTGCAATAAATTTGTCTTATTATGTGGATCATGGTCTAGATCTTGCCAGTTTGTCACGATCTTGTCGTTGTTTACCATTTATGACTATGTGTCTCTACTACTTTGTCATTGTGATCGTTCTTTAATGCTTGTTCCATCATGTATTATTTTTAATGTGCTTCTCACCCTCTGCGCAAATCTTTGTCACACTTCAATCCTCCTACCTGTGCACCATTCCTTCCTCTTTCTACATCTTTGGGATATTTTTTGGCTTTATTTCCTTACTCGTTTATCCTTATGCATCACTACAACCTTCAACTTCTTTTATTCTTTTTCTTCTTTTCTTTTTCTTTTTCTTCTATAAGACATTATAATACAAGTACTAGGGTACATATACTGCACACTTTAGACTAGTGCACAGAAGTATGGTTGTCCCTATACAATTTCATCCGACTACCGTTAACCAGTCCTTCCACAACTTCTCCATTCAGTTTCTCCAGCTCAACAACATCTGCATCTATCATAAATTTGATCACATATGGACCCAACCAATGCATCTGAAACTTTCCAAGATGCTCCAAAAACTTGTTGTCATAAAAAAAAACTAAGTCTCATGTCTAAAACTTCTTCCATTTAATGTGCATATCATGACATGCTTTCTTGTGTGATTTTTGAACTTGTTGATGGAAACCTGTGACAAACCGGTCCTCTTCCAACTCTACTAGTTATGATAGTCTCTTCTACACTGTGCCAGAATCTATAAGTTCTATTAGTGCAGTGATGTGCAGACTCAGTACTATGAATTCCATAGGCATAACAACTTCTTGGCCATACACTAGTCTGAATGGGGTATGTCCTGTCAACTTCTTGTGTCCTATACACCCATAACACTGTTGGAATCCTCAAGTCCCAGTCATCTTGAATTACATTACACACCTTCGTCAGTGCATGTTCTAGTATCTTATTAAATTCTTCCACTGTTCCATTTTCCTAGGGATGATACAGTTTGATCTTCTGATGATGAATCTGAAACTCCTCTATCAACACTGCAAGTGTCTTATTTAGAAAATAAGTTCCTTGATAGCTCATAAGAATTATCGAACATCCAAATATTGTCACCATGTTTTCAAACAAAAACCATGCCACTATCTTTGTGCTTCAATCTTTGATTGGTTCTGCATCAATCCATCTGGTCAAGTAATCTGTCATAGTAATGATGTATCTGGCTCCTGACCTCTTTGTTGGTGGATTAATTAGTCCAACAAAAGATTGTAATGTCACTTTTGGTATTAATGGCATCTCATCTCTCTTGGAAGGATTCCCAATTCTTTGGCAAACATCACAAGTATTACAAAATTCCTTAGTGTCCTTATGAAGAGTAGGCCACCACAATCTTGCACGTAAAATCTTCTGAGCTATTGTTTTTCCTGCATAGTGTCCTCGTGCAACCCCTTCATGTGACTTTGACAATATCATATGTCTTTCATGTTCTAATACACATCGTCAAGGAATACCGTATGCGCCTAACTTGTACAAATTTCTTTTTATAAGTTGATAGATTGTGGCCTTCACTACTAATTGCTTCTTTTGTGCAACTATAAACATAGGTGGGGTTACTCCTATACTCAAGAACTGAACCATGTCTAAAAAATAGTCATCAACCATTTTTACTGTAAATAAGTGTGCATCTAGTAAGTTTTCATCCAAGTTTCTTGCATCTTCTCCTGATAGTATGCACGATAAGTGATCAAGTCCTAAGTTAAATTTCCCTGGTTTCACAATTACCTCAAAGTCATATTCCTGTAATAATAATAGCCACATTCATATTCTCCCCCCAACACTAGTTTATTGACCAAATATCTTAGCACATAATGGTCTATGTACATCTTAAAGTGTGAACCCAACAAGTAATGTATGAACTTATGCAATGCATACACCATTGTTAATCCTTCATGTTTTGTAGTAGTATAGTTTTGTTCTCTAGTTGACAATTTCTTGTTTGCAAATGCAATGGGATGATCTATATCTCCTTATCCTAGTTGAGCTAACACTACACCTAAAGATATAGATGACACATCCATGTGAACATGAAACTCATTCTTCCAATATGGAAATATCAAAATTGACATGGTAACCAATTTCTGCTTCAAAGTATCTAAACCTTCCTGGCATTCCTCACTCCACTGAAACTTGTTCTCCTTCTTTAGCAATTTTTCCATAGGGGTTGTAATCTATGCATATCATCTAATGAACTTCATGTAGTACCATGTATTCCCCAACGTTTCTCGTAATTGTCGCACTAAATTCGGTGGTGGTAAATCAACAATCACAACAATCTTCACGGTATCCACCAACAATATTTTCTTACACACTACATGGCCCAGTAAGATACCAAACGACGCATAGAAAATACACTTCTTTAAATTCAAAGATATTTGAAACTTCCCACACCTATCCAACACCAGGTGAAAAATATCAATATGATCTTTCAACAAGCTAAACATCATCCAATCATCTAAGTATACTTCTAAG
>CBVK0100521808.1:0-11718 GCA_900067695.1 Picea abies
GAAAGGTTTAGAGGTTTATTGTGGCTAACAAGTTTACGCCAGGCGACACAAGGGTTTAAAGCTAGCACAACTTGAATTTTTTTTTGGCGAGGAACACAAAGTTTAGAAATTTCAATATTTGTTCTAACACTATGATGCAATCATTGTAATGAGAAAAAAACATAATAAAAAACATGCTTGCATTGGTTTCTTCATAATTTATCCTACTGATCGGAGTCTTTGCAGCCGAAACAAACATCGCCATTGGATTCGCGTCGTCGAATTACCTAAAATCGACTATCAAATCGTCTCCATTGGACACTGTCACCTTCAGGCCTTCTCTGGACCTCTGCCTCGATCCACATACAAGCCTCTGCAATAATTACAGTGTCTCACCTTGAAATTTGTGTCATCGTATGGCCTGGGCAAACCTCCTTTTCAGAACTGGCAGAAATCAAATTTTAAATAAAAAAGGCGGGCGGTATAAACAATAAGGCCGTTTGGCCCAACGACTGGCGGAGGTATATTTGGGCGCTTGTATTGGGGAGAGGTCCCGGGATCAAACCCTCGGGCCTCCTCCATTTGGATTGTTAGTTTTGAAACCATGGAACCTCCTCCGCTAACTCTGACAGTGGTGATAATTTTGGCGGTGTATTGTTTGAACCGTGAATAATAAAAGAGTTCGGGCTTGGTAATATGTGCTAGACTTGACTTAGGATAGATGATTAACACTTGATTACAGACCACCTTTTGAATAATAAAAGAGTTCGGGCTTGGTAATATGTGCTAGACTTGACTTAGGATAGATGATTAACACTTGATTACAGACCACCTTTTGAAAAAATAATAATAATGAAAAATATATATTTTTATTTGAAAATATATAAATATATAAAAACTTGTGTTCTAAGAAAAATGATAAAAAAATGTTTATTTTTTGCAAGATCATAGGAGTTCTGAGAAAAAGTGATGGATGGGAACTCGTCAAGACTTAATGAGGAATTTGGAAATTATAACAACTAGTTAGAGACCCGGGGAATGGGCAAATCTAGCCTTATTCTGATGAAGGCGCTTAAAATTTCGATGTTGCATTTTGAGCGTTAACAGGAGGGCCTTAAAAAATATGATGCAAGGATTTGAGATTTTGACAGTAGAGAAGCTTGGCGAAAATGACGAAAGGTTTAGAGTTTTATTGCAGCTAAAAATTTTACACCAAGCGACACAAGGGTTTAAAGCTAGTGCAACTTGACAAAAAAAATTGGCGAGGGACACAAAGTTTAGAAATTTCAATATTTGTTTTAACAGTGTCTATCGTGCCATGCCTTTTTTCGTGCTTTATGTATTTGTTGTTGGAGTCCTGTGATAAACCGATCTTCCTCTAGCATTAGTAACTGTGATAGTCCTTCTTCTACTGCATCAGAATCAGTAAGCTCTGTCACTGCAACAATGTGTGGACTCGGTACAAGAAACTCCATGGGCATGACCGCTTCTTGATCATATGTTATTATAAAGGGTGTTTTTCCTGTCAAATTTTTGCATGTAGTTCTGTAAGCCCAAAGCATTGTAGGGATCATTAAATTTCAGTCATCTCGCCCTACATTGCACACCTTGGTCAATGCATTTTCTAGTATCTTGTTGAAGGCCTCCAGAGTTTCATTTGCTTGTGGGTGATATGGAGTGCTCTTTCGATGATGTATCTAGAACTCTTATGTAAATTCTACAATTTTCTTATTCAAGAACTCAGTCCCCTAGTCGCACATATGTATTTTAGGACACCCAAACCTTGTAACTATGTTCTAAAAAAAAACCATGTAGTTGTCTCCATGCTGCAATATGTAATTGGTTCTCCTTCTCCCCATATTTTCAACTAGTCTATCGTGGTTATTATTTATCTGGCTCCTATTCCTCTTGCTAGTGGGTCAATTGGCCCAAAAAAATCCACTGCCCATTTTTCAAACACCTGCAAGGTAACTTGCAGATTCAAGGGAATCTCCTCCCTTCACGATGGTCTTCCTACTCTCTAGAAAATGTTGTAGCTCTGGAAATATTATGTCACGTCCTTATGGTGGCTAGGCCACCATAGCCTTATGCACAATATCTTTTGTGTTGTCTCCTTTCCTACATAATGTCCTCCTACAGTTCCACCATGTGCCTCTGCTAAGATCATGGGTCTTTCGTGTTCTAACACACATCGTCACAGTATCCAATCTATGCCTAAATTATTTAAGTTCCCTGCGATCAACTCATAATCTGTTGCTTTAACCACTAGTTATTTCTTCTATGCGACTATCATATCGAATGGAGCCACTCATGTGCTCAAATATTGGACAATTTCTACAAAGTGGTCATCTACCATTTGGACTGAAAATAAATTTGCATATGGTAAGTTATCGTCTAGGTGCACTACGTCTTCCAGTGTCAGTATCTGCGACAAATGGTTTGGTCTTGCATTCAGTTTTCCTAGATTCACAATAACTTTGAAATCATACTCTTGGAAAAACAATAGCCATCTATAGATTTTCACCCCCAACACTAGCTTGTTCACTAGATATCTGAGTGCAGAATGGTCTGTATACATCTTGAAGTGGGAACCCAACAAATAATGTATGAACTTTTGCAAGGCATAAACCATTGCCAAGCCTTCCCTTTCTGTCGTCGTGTAATTTTTCTCGGCAATCGACAACTTCCTAGTCGAAAAAGCAATCAGGTGATCTAATTCTCCCTCTCCAGGATGGGCTAAAACTACATCGAGCGTTATTGATGATGAATCTACATGGATGTGAAACTATTTCTTCCAATCCAGGAATACCAAAATGGGCGCAGTTACTAACTTATGTTTCAATACATCCAAACCCTTATGAAAGTCTTTGTTCCACTGAAACTTAGCTTCTTTCTTCAATAACTTCTCCGTTGGGGCTGTAATCTGCACATAGCCTTTAATAAATTGTTGGTAATAACATGTATGACCCAACGTTGTTCTCAATTGTTGCATTGATTCAGGTGGGGGGGAATTAACAATTACTGCTATCTTGTATGGATCAACTAACAAACCTTGGTTGCATACCACATGAAATAACATTATCCTAAACGATGCGTAGAAAACACATTTCTTCAAATTTAATGAAATTCAATATTGTCTACATCTATCAAGCATCAACTTTATAGTTTCTATGTGATCTTTAAACAGGTTAAAGACAATCCAATAATCTAGGTACACTTCAAGAAACTGATGAATAAACTCCTTAAAGGCTGCGACAACTACTCTAGAAAACACATCAGGTGCATTCTTTAACCCAAACTACATCACTTTGTACTAGTAGCTTCCCCATTCCGTCACAAATGTTGTCTTATGTCTGTCTTTTGGTGCAATATTTATCTGATGGTATCCTGAAAAGCCATCGATGAACGATTAGGCCTCCTTCCCTCCTACATTTTCCAATACTTCATTTGTAAAGGGGGTCGGGAATGGATCATGCAAGCAGGATCACTCAACTTCCTTAGGTATACACAAATTCTAATAACCCTTGTTATCTTATCTTGAACCACCATATGACTTATCCATTCGGATTATACGATGGGTTCAATTATAATAGCATCTATCATTCTGTCAGGCTTTGCTTTCACATTTTCCTTGTACTTTGGATTTAATATGTAAGGTCTTTGTCTCACTGTTTTAGCATCTGGTTTTAATGGGATCTTCATCTCGCCCAATTCTCCAGCTATTCCTTTCATCTCTGAAAAGATTGATGGAAAAACATCATGGTACTTGCGCAATAGGTCTGCGATCTTTTCCACAGTCTCATCATTCCAATAATCATGAATGTTTGCAAACTTTGGTTTCTTCTCCATTCCAATGTTCACTTTACGCACTCTTAATGGCTTCACGTATGTGTCAAATTCAAGTGTTGGACATAATACATCATGCTCCCCTTCAATATCTGATACATGTACATTTCTTGGGTTGTCTTCTTCTTTGTCGTCCTTAGTAATGTTATAACATTCCAATAATTCATGAGTTTTCGTAGACTCTCTATGCGCACTACATGTAGGTACTATTTCTAATTCTCCTTTTTTCATAAATTTTTTACCTCTAATGACTTGTAAAGTTGCATCTACTAAAGGTGACTCAGCTTCAAAATTAAGTGTTACCTTGAAGTTTAGGATGAGCTCCTCCCAGTTTGTCGTTCTTCTACGCACTTTGATCCGGATTTTATGAGCAGAATGAAATGAATACAAATTATTAAAATATGCTTAACACAGAATAAAAGAGATACAATAAAGTTGGTTTTCTATTCAATAAGGAAATAAGCTGAAACTGTAAAATGCAGCGGAAAACAAGCTTGTTGGAATGGTGGCGGCTTATCTCTGAGAAGAGATGTGACAGCTACGCTCATTTGCAAGAGGATGATTACAATGAGGCTCTGAAGGCATTTTTACAATAAACAGGAATGTCAAAAACCCTAGACATACAAAAACCTAACCCTGGGAGATGTAGCGCCAAAAGCCATGTGGGCCCCGTTTGGGTAAGTTAGTACATCAACTTCCCAGGGTCGTAACTTTTGCATACAATCTTCATTTTAGGTGCATGATATCCCGTTGGAAAGGTATCGTCAAGGAGATTTATTTTTGGGGATCAATCAGAGCCTTCAGCTATCATTGAGAAGCTCAATCCCAGAAAACCTTCATTTAGGCCCTCAAAATGGCCCTGGAAGTTAAAAACTACTAAAAATAGTAAATTGCCAAAATTGCCAGAAAACTTTTTTGAGCGAGTTTGAAAAGGTGGGTGGCCACCGATATCCACCTAGATAAATCCTCCCTCCTTAGAAATAAATGGTATCCATTTCTTTAATTTCCCCCATCATATGAGGAAATTTCTACTGAATTTGGCCCCGAGTGAGCCACTTTCCTTGGTGCAGGAGCTATCCTACTTTGACGACTCGATAAACATGGATCCTTTGTTGTCGAGTTCCCTTGATTTGTGTGTCCACAATATGATCATCAGATGTTTGTTGCATGTAGTCAAGGTTGATCTCTTTTGGTTTCAACTGCTCTCCTATCTCTGAGGTGTCCAATAATGGTGGGAAATATGGCCGAAGGAGAGCCATGTTGAAGATTGGGTGCAAGCCAAGGAAAGGGGGAATGTTGAGCTCAAAATAATTTTCACCCACAGCCTTGGTGATGGTGTCGACCCATAATGGAGTGGTAAAAGCTTCCTATGGGGCCCTGTAAGGCATTCTTTTTGTAATTATAACCAAACTTTGTCTCCCACCTGAAACTTATGTGGCACCTAATGTTGATCATGGCATTGCTTGTACTTGGCATTAGAATTTTGTAGAAAAGCCTGAACCTATTGGCGGATGTGCTAGATCTGCTCAATGAGTCGGGTGGCCTTGTCATATTCTGGTGGAGCATGGGACGAATCGGTCGAGGTGGTCACCAGGGGTAGTGCAACATCCATGGGGCCCAATGGTTGGAATCCTAACCCCACCTGAAAGGAGTTGTGGCTAGTTGAGCTATGCAGGGATCGGTTGCAGCTATGATGGACATAAGGAAGACTCTCATCCCATGTGCAGGGGTGTTTTTAATTGTACATGTGCAGGATATGTACGATCATCTGATTGACAACCTTAGTTTTTCCATCTGCTTAGGGATGGAAGGCAGTGGATTTGGTGAGCTTGGTATCTAGCAGTGACCAGAGGCTCAACCAGAATGTTTTGAGGAACCGACTGTTAGGATCTGAGATAATGGTTTGTGGGATCCCAAAATGTACCCATACTCGTTCAAAGAAGAGCCTGGCAGTGGCATCTACTGTGATGTTCTTCTTGCAAGCGGCTAGAATCGCCATCTTGGAAAAGCGATCAACAACAAAAAAAACACAGTCATTTCGCCTCTTGGTGGATGGGAGGCCTGACATGTAGTCCATTGAGATGGATTCCCACGACCTTTCAAGAGTAGACAGAGGGGTGTACAACTCATGTTTCTTAGTGGTCGATTTGGCAATAGCGCAAGTGGTGCAGTACCTGATATACTTGTCGACATCCTATCGAATTTTCGTCTAGTAGAAATGTTTTTGCAGCATTTCCATTGTCTTTTCGATGCCAAAGAGTCCTGCCAGCCGACTATAGTGAGCTTCCCAAATCATCTTTGCATGATCGCTTGATGGAACGCAGAGATGGCCCAGACGGCACAACAACCCATCTTGAAGATGGAAATTATCAAATACTGAGTTGGCGCCCAACATTTGGTTGGTGGTGGAGAAGTGAGGGTCTATCTCGTAGAGGTGGGGCCATCCGAAGGTCTCGTGGTCACAAGAGTCTAGCACCATAGTGAGTGTCGTGACTCGAGGTTGACTGAGGCAATCAACAACTTCGTTGGTACTTCCTGTTTTATACTTGATTTTGAGGTGGAACTGCTGTAAGTATGTGGACTACTTCTGATGGCGGTCATTCTGTAATTTTCCTTGGGTCTACATGAACTGTAGTGGCTTGTGATTTGTGTGGATGATTGTCTCCTTCCCAATAATGTAATGTCTCCACTAGCGGCGGGCTTTCACAATTGAGTAAATTTTTTTGTCGTAAGTAGCGTACTTAAGGATAGAATTTGATAGTGTCTCACTATGATATGCCACGAGGTGGCCTTGTTGAGTGAGAATGGTGCCCACAGCATTGTCTAAAGCATCTGTCTCGATCTCAAAGGGATGTTGCAGGTCCGGTAATGAAAGTATTGGGGATGAGAAAAAATGCTTCTTCAAGTCATCGAAGGCTTGTTGTTGGGAAAGGCCCCACACAAATTTTTCCTTACTGCCACCCCTGGTTACTTAGCTAAGGGCCCATGTGATATGGGAGAATCCCAACATGAACCTGCGATAGAAACTGGCGAGGCCCAAGAAGCTCTGAAGTTCAGTGAGTGTGGTTGGGGTTGGCCAGTCACAGATGACCTAGATCTTGGTTGGATCCACATGCACACCATGTCGATCAACGATGTAGCATAAATAATGGACCATGTCCATGCCGAAGGATCATTTTTCCAAGTTTGCATATAGTTTGTGCTTCCGCAGGGTGTGCAGAACCTGCTGAATATGTTGCAAGTGTTTCGCCCAAGTCTTGTTGTAGATGAGGATGTCATCCAGATACACCACTACAAAAGTATTGATGAAAGGTCATAGGATATCATCCATCATCTTCATAAACGTTGTTGGAGCTTTGTCAAACCAAAGGGCATGACCAGCCATTCAAAAAGACCTTCTTTTGACTTGAAGGCGGTCTTCCATACATCTATTTGTTCTATTGGGACCTGGTGGTAGCCAAACTTCAGATCAATCTTACTGAATTAGTTGACCATCGTGAGTTGATCAAGGAGGTCGTCGATTCGGGTAATCAGGTACCAGTTTCGGACTATGATTTTATTCAGGGCCTAGTAATCAATACAGAGTTGCCAGGTCGCGTCTTTCTTATGCACCAGCACGATTGGGCTCCCACAAGGCGATGAGTTGGGACATATGTGCCCCTTGTGGAGCAGCTCTTGGATCTTCCTCTTGATCTCCTCATTTTCTAACAGAGAGTGGCGGTATACTGGCCCATTAGGTAGCAGTGCACCTGGGGTCATGTTGATGGGATGCTTGACCTGGCAGTGCAGAGGCACCCCGGTAGGAGAGGAGAATATATCTGAGTATTCTTCCACAACCTTGTCCACTTTCTTTTATTGTGTGGATAGATTGGTCATGGAGGCCCTAGATGTGGCTATGATCTTTGACTCACTCTAAGAGCGAATCACGAAGAAGACAAATTTCTCGGTTTAAGAGATGACCTTCCTACATTACTTGGCAGAGATCAAGGAAATAACACTAAGAAGGATTGCCTCGGGTATCCTGTACAATTTCTTGTTCAAAGCAATAATAACACTACTAGGCCTAGACTCATATACAGCATGATGTTTCCATAAATAAGGTTGGACGAAAATAAAATTACAAACTTCGAGAGGAGAAACATCAGACGATACCTCGTCTTTGAAGGCCTTGATGTCACACGACAGTTGGCACTATTGACTGACGTGGAGATCGCTTCCTTGGTGAATCCATCCAATGGTGTAGGGTTGTGGGTGCGGCATTGTCAGTAAGGACAGTCACTTGAAAACCTCTATTGATATGAGGTTCTTCTGGCTACCACTATCAACAATGAAGTGCAGCGGGGTGCCTTTTACCCACATCTGTGAATGGAAGAGGCGCTCACCTTCTTATGGATCGTCTCGTTCACCAGGATGGAGCTTGGTGGTAGCAACGGTGGCACTGGGTTCCACGTCAATGGTATTTCTTCCCCTTTCTGGTTCTGAATCAAAGTCAAAATCCACATCTGGTTTAGGGGCTTTCACTTCAGCCACCAGTGGCTGCTTTGAGCGGTATTCAACAGTGTTATGCCAAGGGATCTTATGGAAGTCGCACCACTTCCCAGTATCTTTCTTTGTCTTTTCGGTGTCCTTATTTGCTTACGGCTTGGACTGGTTGTCTCGATACTGTCCATATTTTCTCTGTCCTTTGTTCTATGGGTTGGGGTTGCCCCTTCCTGGATTTTGTTGTGAGGGGTTCCCAGGTCCAAATTGTTGCGTACTTTGTTTAAGCTTCTGCTCGATTTTGATGGCATATCGGTAGGTCGTGCCCAAGGACGAGATGTCTAGAAATTCCATTTCGATCTGGATGTATCTATGCAGAGCACCAAAATAATTGAGCACCATATTTCGCTTTGAATCTTTGATACCCAGCTTGGTGCATAAGGTATGGAAGATATTTGTGAACTCTAGCACTTATTGGTCTCTTTCTTGCCGCAGTGTGGTCCATTTGGTATACAAGTCGTCATAACTTCTGACAAGGTAGTATTGTTCCTTAATAACATCCCTAAAGGATTCCCAGGTGGCCGTGACTGTAAATAATGAGGGTTCCTCTGTTTCATTTTTCTCACAGAACGTTTCCCACCAATATTTGACATGGGGAATAACTTTAAGGAGATAAAAAGTAATATTTTCTCTATTCAAAAAGTTATGGACAAAAAAATACCCTTCTATTAGATTCAACCACTTGTCTACAACATCTGCGTCTATCTGACCTTCAAATATAGGAATATCAAAGTTTATTTGTACCTTGAAGGGGGAGGCGCCTCCGATTGAGGAAGATGTGTCTCTTGTTGGTAGTCGTCGAAGGATTTACATGAAACTATCCATTGGGTTACATGAAACTATCCATTGAGACCCAATGCTTTGTACCCTGACCTCGTTGGGGACATGCATTAAGACGACAAGGAGAAGACCGCTTTGATAACATTGATCCAGATTTTATGAGTAGAACAAAATGAATACAAATTATTAAAATATGTTTAACACAAAATAACAGAGATATAGTAAAATTGGTTTTCTATTCAATACGGAAATAAGCTGAAACTGTAAAATGCAGTGGAAAACAAGCTTGTTGGAATGGTGGTGGATTATCTCTAAGAAGAGATGTGACGACTGCACTCATTCGCAAGACTGTTCTTGAGAATCTCAATACCGAAAAACCTTCATTTAGGCCCTCAAAATGGCCTTGGAAGTTAAAAATTGTTAAAAATAGTAAATTGTCAAAATTGCCAGAAAATTGTTTTGAGTGATTTGGACAAGGTGGGTGGCCACCGATATCCACCTGGATCACACTTATAGCTCTAAATATGAGTTCTTGGGAACTATCTCCAGAGTATGTATGAACTTGTGCATCCATTCCTCCTTCGGCACTTGTCTCCAAGTTGTAATACATCGCGCAACATGATCCTTCAGATCACTCATCCCCGTATACTTGTCCATAATGTTCTTTGCTCCAAACCTGATCTACATCAGCCTTTTAAAATGTTACCAATACTCTATCCGTTCCTTGTGGGTCGCCCACCATCTCACTGGGGTCATTTTCAGTGCAACATCTAATGCTAATAACCTTTGTTGTTCGGGTATCTACAGCACAAATTCATTAACCAAAATAACTTACCTCCGTCAATCCTTCGAACTTTGACATATCTCATACCTTTATTTCGATCCATCATAATGCACGAGTAATGCACACACACCTTCTAGTTGACACTTCATGCAACTGGTGCTTCTAGTGTTCCAGTCCTTCCTTTGAGTTTGATGCGCAAGAGCTTATGCTTATCCAACTAAACGCACCATATGCAGTCGGATTAACATAGTCATCCATGCATGTTTTCATATTATATAATTTATCAATTTTCTTTATCGATGGCTCCACATATCTTGTTGCCTCCATAGGATCCAATGGCACAATGACCTTTAAGCCTCCTCCTTCAAAAATCAACTCTCTTTTCTTCAAGTTGATAATCGCTTGATTTTCAAAGGCCCAATACAGTCCAAGAAAAGTTGGTTATGGTTGATTGTTATCCACAATCGCGATGACTTCAAAGTCAGCTACACTGCGCACTCCATCTATGTTCATAGATAATCCTACCAGTCTCCTGATCGGTATTATCTTTGGTTGGTTAACCAAACTCAACTAAATAATCATCCAAACTAGCTTCAGTTTACCCATCATCTCCCACGTCTATCTTGGAATAACATTGACATATGATCATAATTCCAATATGAAATTATCCATGCCATATTCTACTATCTATGGACTTAATATGTGTTGGATTACTGAGAGGGGGGGTCAATCAGTAATAACGTAATTATAATCATTTTTCTTCAAATGTTATATCAATGTAGAATTATTATTCAATAATGAGCAGTAATAAATAAACAATCACACACATACACAGTACACCAGTTTTTTACGTGGAAACCCAAATCGGGAGAAAACCACGGAATGCTTTTTCTTATATGTCTTGAATAATTACATTCATTGGAAGCACCGACTTCCTTTGTTTTCTAGCTGCAACTGGAAGGAGGCTCCAACCCCCTGGTTTCTCAAGCTACAACTTGAGGGAATCTCCAACTCCCCAAATCTCTGGCTACAACCAGAAGGAGGCTACAACCCCCAATGTTCTCTGGCTACAACCACCTGTCCTTGCCCCGTCCTGCCACCCTGAACTAGAGGTACAATGATGGAACCATTGTCACACTATCACTGTGAGATATATCGATGTAAACATGTACCAACAAATCTAAACCATGCATCAACCTATAATCAACCTATACCATAAACAAGTGCATCAACCATGCACCAACCTATAATCAACCTGTACCATAAACAAGTGCATCAAGCATGCACCAACCTGTAATCAACCTATACCATAAAAAAGTGCATCCAACCATGTACCAAGTATGTTCCAATCATTTGTCAACTACTCATCAACTATGAATCATGAATATGTACCAACATCATCAACTATACAGTTCATGTATGTGTCAACTCATCAACTACCTGTCTCAACCATGTACTCAACATGTGCCACAACCAAAATCCCTCATCAATTTCATCATCCAAATCTGATTTGTAGCTCTGTAATAGACCTGGTGTATATTATCACATTCCTGCAAACCTTCCTTAACATTAAAAACAAGAGACTACCATTTCCATCAAACTTTTCTTTAGTCTCACATGTCTCGTTTTGGATTAGTCAACAACCCTAACTTGAAGTAATCATAACTTTGAACCTGTAATGTATAAAGATCTGAAAATGATACAAAATGTTCTTCAGTGTTTTTTATGCAATTCCTCCAAGTGGCACTACTTGGAACCTCTCAGAAAATTAGTTATAGCAAAAATGGCAT
>CBVK0100521861.1:0-13777 GCA_900067695.1 Picea abies
TTGAGCCAACTTGTCTTCTAGGGTTATTAACCAATCAATTAGGTTTTCTTATTTCTTCCCAAAATATTCTATTCTCATTAGGTTTACATGTGGAGGTAAATACCTCCCGCAACTACCATAATATCAATAGCGTCATCCCTACAACATACTAGAGCTAGTTCCGACTGTTTTACCGAAAAAATTGTGTCGTAAAGTAATATATCATACTGCAAAGTTTATCCTCTTCAGAACTTGGTCAAAAGAGAAGGAAAATGCAACCAATACATCCTTGAGCCAATACCCTTCTATCAAAGAGAAGCACATCAACAATATTGTAGAAGAGCACCAAGATATTCCTACTGCACCTACGGGGGTTCCCCTACACTACCCAATCAAGCCAAGTTATGATAAATCCCTTCATGTTCTTCATGTTGCATCTTCACCAAAAACATCCTACCACACTCAGGAAGATCATGCAACCATATTGGTTGAATAGATACAAACCCTACAACAATAGGTTCATAACATCCTTTAACAGGCTAAGCAGGGTAGCCTCTTTAGTAAGGCAGGAAGCTCACCAAGGTTTAGATTCAACCAAATCTTTCTTGGGTAGTTGAAACAATAGATAATATTTCTTCCTAAGGGGGGAGGATTGATTCAGATGGAAATCGGTGGCCACCCACCTATTCCACTAGCTTAAAACATGGGTTTCCACCTTGGCAGTTTTTCTATGTTTTTTTGGATCCTGAACTTTCGGGGCCGTTTTGAGTCCCTAAACGACGTTTTTTGGGCATGAATATAACTCTCTGGAATATGTACTCCTTGGCTAGACCTTTCCTATGAGTTATAGAATTTCCCAAATGGATACTGTATGAAAAAGTTACCCCTTGTAAAGTTGACATACCAACTTCCCCCATCAAGGACCGCAAACATTTTGGTGTTTCAACTTCTGCAGTTAGAGTTTTGGATTTTCTTTATGTTAAAAAGGTCTCTAGAGCCTCATTGTAAACATCATAATCTTATTGTGAATGAGCATATCCATCACATATATGCTTAGAGATAAGATACCACCATTCTAGCGATTCATTGACTCTATAATTATATAGTTTATATACATTCTCTCATTAATAAAAATTGTGCATTACTATATCTATGTGTCTATTGCAATATATCTGTGTATCTCACAATATCTCTGTATATTTCATTGTTATATATCCACCTTCATTTTTTTCTCAAAATAAATCGAGATGAATTAAGGCCCAATAGGATTTGGACCTTAAGGATTTGATCTTAGTCATTTGATCCTTGACCTAGGTCATGTAGAAGAGGGAAAACAACATCTAGGGCCCAAGAGGCTTTACACCTTATAAATTGTTCTCGTAAATATTTTACTCCTAAGGCCCAAGAGGATTTTTACCTTAGGGTTTTAATCTAATTCTTATTGATCATCTAAGTCTCTCTTCAAGTGTTTCATGCTAGACTCAATTTTCCCTAGAAAAGACAACAACACTAGTATATAACTCTTCTTGTGGTGAAAACATATTTATAATTAACATTATCTCTCCTAAAGTGATTTGACTAACCCTACTATCTTTAACCCTAGAAAACAAATGACATTTATTTTTGTTGTTATAAAAGTTTGCTACAACCACTAGGGTTTACTTTAATTGTTTCATACTTACGTGGAATAGTGGCTAAAGATACTCATAGTTCAAATCTATCAATTGGTTGCTATTGTACATGTTGAAGGATTAATTCGTATGCTCAATTTATATACTTGTAGGTAATTTTTCTTATTGTTGTTACAAAATATTGATCGTTGTTATACATTGTCTTATTGTTGTAATTTGCAACAATAACTGATTTATTTTCTTATCTAGTGCCTAATAGGTCATTATTCAGTTATAAAACTTAGTAATTTTCTATATTATGCTTCAGATTATTTATTGTCTCGTACAAGTAAACCAATTACCTTGTTTCCTTCCTTACCTCTCCTAAAACTAGACATAACATTTAGGTGGACAATATAGGGGGTTGTAGGGTTGGCTAATCTTATTATTTGATCCCTTGAGGTCACAAGGGAAGACTCCATTGTGTTGGACCTTCTTCCATAAGTAAAAATTGATAGTAATAGAAACTTGCAATTGTTACACAAGATTGGGATCTTGTGGAGGGATTTTCACAAGCACAAATCCTATGATAATAGGCCACATGCTTATTTATTTTAGGTTTCTATAATGAAATTATGTATAGATTTCTAATCCAACCTATTTTGCAACGTATTATTTTATTTCATTCACCATTAAATTAGTCATGTCATCATATCTCACCATGAATGCTACTAGGACCTCTCCAAAAATTTCATCTTTTGGCTATAACACACAAAACAAATCCCACTATCAAGATAATTAACATTTTCGGAAGATTAAGAATAATTTGTTAAAAAAAAAATCAATACTTTAGAATCATGATACCACTGCTGTATCAGATATGGATGGATGGTTCACATGAATTGTCTCCAGTTCTCTAGTGGCACCTACATAGGTACATATAGACTAAATAACTAGTGTTCATAAATGGATTTATGTTTTTATAATTTGCAAAAAAAATAAAAAAAATCTCAAAATATTTAGTGTATGGAGAATTATACTAACCAAGATGTGAAGGTAGAACCTAATGTTTGCAATTTAATGTATGAAAAATTACAAGAAAAATTACATAGGTAGAGGTTCTAACCTTTGTGGAACTCCACCTTGAAACCTGTGGTTAGAGAATACAACTTGCATATTTGGTTGCAGAAAATGACCTTCATATCTAGTACATATTACACATATTGTTTGTAGGTGGAAGGTCGACACATATTGAAGGTGGAAGGAAAGGTTTCACATGGGGTAAGGAAGAAGCCAAATTGAAATGAGGACAGTCTTTGACCACGAGGAAAAAGATAAATGGGGACATAACAATATCCATAGAAAATATTCTTATAGTGCATGTAAGTGACATGAAATTGACCAAGTGGAAGTGGAGACAAAGTGTAGTTGACAACACACTAGAGGGGCCAAAGCCACAACTTCGATTATGTATTATGAGTTATGATCCGAAAACTTTAAGCAACATTTATTGTTTTGAATTAATGCTAAATGTCAAGTTAGCATTAATTCACATTGCTTCCTAAATATCCATGTTTACTAAGTTTCAAGATTCTATTTCCATAATTTTGAAGCCACTTGCCTTGATATGAGGCTAAATAAGGCCTCAAACTTAAAAATTAGGACTTAAAACCAAACACAAGTTGGAAAATTGCATGAAGTTGTTGAAACTTTGGTTAAAGTGGTTGTCTTTCATGTCATACTAATAAAACCATGGAAAACCAATTACTATTAGTCACTATAGCTAAAGGGTTGGGACTAATAAGGGTTAAAGTAAAGGACATATGCTTTTTCAAAACCCATGAGGATGAAGACACCCTTTGATAAACCTAGTTTATTTGAGTTGAATAATCTTGGGCATGATTAATTTAACATTGAACACCAAGGCCTTAGCCAAAATCTTATAAGATGCATTTATAAGTGTGTTTGGTTTCCAATATATAAGTATCTTAGGGTCAACAACTTTAGGAATATACTTAACTATTTCTTTGTTAACAATGTTACCCAATGGTTGTGTCATGGCGGATTCTTTATAAACTTGGAGCAAGTTGAGCCTAAGAAAGTCTATCCTTGTAGAACTCAAGTGTCAAGCTTGGTATCACATTTGTGGGATTTATCCTTGATCACCTCTGAGAGAGTTATGATTAACTCATTCAATGCTTGTCATTTATCATAGAGATTTATTTGCGTATCATAAAACCTATGAGGGTCCAGATACACATGGTTTTATGTAACCACCATATATTCCTCGTTCAATCCCTAATATTGGAATATGATATTATAGTGCACCACATATTATTTCTAAGTCATCAGGTAACAAGTCATTCTTCCCTCCATATGTTTAAGAAAATAGTTTTTTCCATGGGCTATTTAGATATTAAGGCCTCGAAGAAATATTAATCATTCTTATCTCTATATTTAATCTAATGAAACTTGGATTCAAGGTGGTATTCCTTGGTACTTCACATCTCAACAATTTTTAGAAGGTGTGTGAGCTTAGATATATCAGCCTACAATCATTGGTTGAAGGGGCTAAACTAGCGCCAAAATATCATATTTTTCAACTCCACCTTAATGAAATTATGATTCTTTTGGAAAAGAGTCAATAATTTGAAAATGCTTTTGAGGGTTTGAGCCATGGCTTGAAGGATCATGATCCTAGGGGTTATTGTTGAGTTATTGTTTCATTAATTTACCATATTTTTTCATTCAATGTGACTTGATTACCCTGTTCTGTCCCATCCTTTCTATCATAAAAGAGGGATATGGCCTCACCATAAAATTCATTGTCATGTTTTGTTTTGATCCTATCCCAAATTGTGGAGATAGTGTAAAACGTACCTGAGAAATTTGTCTAGTCTAAGGTGTATCATAAGGTAATGAACTCCCCCTAACATTTAGTATATTGATTATGACTGTGATACTTTATGTAAATTGTTCAAGTTGGGCTCTATCCTATGATACTATGTAGGAAGGGTTCCCCTTAAGTAAAAAATTTGGAACCACATTCGAGAGGTGTGGGAGCCACACAAACGTAATTGTACAGATACCTGCAACCTAAACAAAGGATTTTCCTATTTCAATTGAATGACCTAGCTCATGTGAAAAAAATGTTTCTTTAAGTCCCTTCAAATTGTAAAAATACCTTGGTGTTTTTTCCACCAGACCGATGATTTCTCAACTAAAAAATTTACCCAACTACCCTGCCTAGTTTAGGTGCATTTCCTAAGCTTCCCAATTTAATTATGGTCAACCTTAGAATAAATTGAAACATTGTTAGAAAATTTTATCTACCATGAACTTGAACTATTTTTCCACCCATGAACCCAACCTAGAGTCTACATTAGGGTCAACCTTTCTATGTAAAAGTGGAAAGAATATTGCTCAAATTTGTTGCAATCATAACAAGGCCTTGCTTTATGAATTTAGTGTGCTCATGGAAGACTTGGAATGGTTCCCTTATGATGAGGAAATACCATATTATCCTATGTACATGCATCATATGATTTGAGTGGATGATTCCCATCAAGCAAGGAGCGCTCAATTATGGGAAAACGTTCCTTGGATTAAAACTAGTGATGAACCCAAAAAAACGTTTCTTTAAAGATACAGACTATAAGGAACATAATGAAAATATCGCAGCACTCAAAACTTCCTCGATTCAAACCTATAATAAAGAAACTAATTTATAATATGATCAAACAAATAACTGATTTATTATTTATTTTTATGCAGTTTCAAATTTATGCATTGTTGGCATTTGCTTTCCAACATAATGGTGTTCCGTGGAATGGGATTTTATGTCAAGATATATGACCTCTAATATTGTCAAATGGACGAAAACACTACATATTAAAGTACGCATGGGTAAGTTGGAATGGAAATTGAATCAGTTCATGGTAGATGATGCAACAACTCAGATATGTGCAATCAAGAATAGATACATATGAGGATGTTTTTTTCTCCATTTCTCGAAATACAATGTTGCATACATTGTTATAAACACATTATACAAATAGACATATTTTTAACATCGTATAATATCTATGTGAAATAGGACGGCATTTCAATGTGAAGTTTACCTATGCAATTGCCATGTAAAAAGAAATGGTTACCAAATTATGTGATGAAAGTGAAAGATGATATGACAAGGCATGCCATGATTAAGTGTTTAGTTGATATTATGCACACCTAGAAAAATGTAAATTCTATGTTTCAGGAGGCCATAAAATTTTAAATGAATTCCAAGAAGAAACTTCATTTGTTTAGTGTTCTTGAACATAGCGGTGGACATAACAGGTTTAGATATTGCGGTTCCAACTTTCACACACTTCCACTCTAGTCGTAGATTTCATGGTTCAATTTTCAATTTCTATGGTACTTTTATATTTCACATACTTCTAAATTTTATAATTTTCATTATAACTTTATATTTCAAATTTCTGCTAGAATTTCTATTGACTATTAACATATGTTCTTTGATGTTTATTATAAATGTGGGGAAAATGTGGTCATAACTTAAAGCATATTGGACAAGAATCAAATGGGGATATCAAGCCATTCACACATGAAACAAGTTATTTTAAATTCAATACTAGTATCTTGACATCATCGAGTGTACTGATTTTGTCACTTAGTTCCAATCACTTTATTTAAGCACGAGACATGAAAAACAAGATGGATCTTAGAGTGATTTTAAAGCGCTAACATTGGGTTACATGACCCACTCACTTGAGAATTGTATAAGGATAATAAAACTTGGATGTGTTTTTCTAATAGTGTCCAAATTCGATTGAAGTTTGCTTGTAAGGTTGCATATGAAGAAACACCTGGTCCGCTTCAATAAATTGATGTTGTGAACGAACTTGATATGCTTGTTGCTTCCTGCAATTTCAATCCATAACCAGATTTTCTTTGAGGGTATGGATAATTGTCGTGCAAAATATATGAGTGTTGTCGACCTCTTGAACCTTGGAGATACTTGACATGTATGAGAGAATTGAAGATGGATTTTTCCCATATACTTCTTCAAAGGGAGTCATATGAGTGGAAGTACGATAAGATGTGTCATACCACCATTGTCATTTTAACACAAAACACCACAAATATGTTTCCAAAAACATATTGACAACTTCGGTTTTTCCATAAGTTGATAGGCGGTGTTGAGATGTAATTGGGTTCCTTGGATCCTAAACAATTCTTGCCAAAAATTGTTTGTGAAAGTTGGATCATGGTTGGAAATAATAGAATGTGGCATGCCATGGAGTTTGAAGATAATATCCATAAAAATTTGAGCCATTGTGGATGCTATGAATGGGTGTTACAGAGCACAAAAATGAGCATATTTGGAAAGATGATCTACTACAACCATGATGATTGGCTTATTGCCCAATTTAGGTAACCCAAAAATGGATTCCATAACAATCTCCATCCAAATAGTAGGTGGAATCGAGAGAAGTTGGAATGTGCCTGGAGATTCGAAGGTTTCACCCTTATTGTGTTGACATGTATCACATTCAACCACAAAGGTGTGTATTTCATGTTTCATACCTTCCCAAAAAAAAAAAATTGACCTATTCATAGGTTCTGGTAAATCCTAAATGCTCAGTTGTGGGTGAAGCATGAATCTCATAGAGCATAATGGATTTAAGGATCAAATATTTCTTTAAATATAGTAAACCTTTATAACGAAGTTATTCATTATGCCAAGATTATTCTATAGCACCTTGAGAATCTTGTTGCAATTATTGCATCATGCTAGAAAGTTTGGGTGTTGCAACCATTCCGAACGACTTGAAGCCAACCTTCTACAATGAAATAGAGGGAAAAGAGGGACCCTTCTTCTTCATATTTCTCTTAAAGAGAATAAGAAACCACATTTTATATTCCCTTCATGGAAATGATCACACAATCATATCCAAACAACTTGGTCACCCATTTTTGTTTCTCTAGGAATGAAATTCTTCATTCTAGAAAACACTTGAGGCTACAATGATCAGATTTAATTTGGAAGGATTTCCCTAATACATAAGGACGCCATAGATCTATTGCATACATAATATGTAACATTTCCCTTTAAAATGTTGATTGGCCCAAATGGAATTTCAAAAGTTGTTTGCTAGTGAATGATCAAGGTAGGCCATCTTGCATGACGACTGCCCCAATTCCTTTCCTTAAAGCATCACATTCTAGGAAACAAATCTTGGTGAAGTTTGGTAGTACCAAGACAATATTCATGCACATATCCTTTTTCAAGGCATGGAAGGATTGATCAACTATAGGATTCCAACTGTAAGCATTCATTTTTAGGACAACAATGAGAGGAGTTGCAATTTTTCCATAATTTTGAACAAATTTACGATAATAGTATGTAACGATGCAATATTTTAAGAGTATTAGGATGAGTTCAACCCTTCATAGATTCAATTTTCTTAGTATCCACCCTTACACCACCTTTGTAGAAAATATGACCCATGTACTCATTTTCAGAGGCTCCAAAAGCATATTTAGACTGTTTGAGAAAACATTTGTGCTTATATAGTAGATGTTAAACTTGATTCACATGGACGAGATGGGATTTCAAAGTTTTACAATAGATGAGAATATCAGCAAAGAAAACTAAGACAAATTGGTGGAGGAAAGGACGAAAAACATGATTAGACTTTGAAAAGTGGAGGGGGCATTAAATAGGACAAAGGGCATGACCAAGAGCTCATAGTGACCCTCATGAGTTCTACATATAGTCTTTGGACTGTCTTCCTCTTTCATATTTATTTTGTGGTAGCTAGAATGAAGATCAAGTTTGGTAAAGTAGCAAGCACCACTCAATTCATCCAAAACGTCATCAATGACAAGAATGAGAAATTTGTATTTGATTGTCAGTTTGTTGAGGGCATGAAAAATCAACATACATGTGACAAAATCATTCTTTATTGAGTACCATGACTACATAAGAATAATATGGGTTGGTATTAGGATATATAACATCCGCTTTTGCCAATTCTTGAATATTTTTCTCAATTTCATCTTTCTAGGAAAAAGGATGATGATAAGGGAGAACATTGGGGGGGAGATTGCCCAATACTAGAGGAATGGAATGATCATGGACACCATGGGAAGGGGAAAGTGTTAAAAAAAACTTTGTTTGGGAGAGTATAGATTGCAGGTTGAGATGCACAGAGGGTGTCTCGATGGATTGAATTGAATGGAGTTGGGAAATAATTCCATAATGACCTTTTTAAAGTAGTTTTTCCACTTGGTGGGAACTAATGATATCAGGGGATCATTTTGTGATTCCTCTAAACTTATACTATTGTCCCTCCTATTGAAATTGCATGGTTAATTCCTTAAAGTCCATGGTGATGGCACCGAGACTGTGCAACCATTCAACACCAAGAACAATGCCATAATCACCCATGTCGATAGAAAAAATATGAGATTTCAGGTGGTACTGACCAAATTTTAGGTGCACATTTTCACAACACCCCCTACATTTCATGGAACCATCATTGGTAATCATGATTTGAAAATTGTTGACTACATAGATATAACAATTGATTTCTTAGGAAATGCAGCGATGAAAAAACTATGGGTGTTTCCACTATCGACAAGGATGATTACTTTCCTATGCTTAATGTAGCCAATTAACTTGAGGGTTCGAGGAGCAGAGAATCCAATGAGAGCGTTCAACAAAATCAGTGGTTCAAATTCTAGTGGATCATAGGGTACAATAAGATCATCTACTAGTGGTTTCTCTTCCATAATGGAAACATCAACATCCTCATCAGAAACATCCTCAAAAATGGCGATAAAAATATTATGTTCCTTATACTTGTTCCCCATAAAATATTTTTCATCGCAATTATAACAAAGACCCTTGAGTTGGTTTTCAACCATTTGTTATCAAGTTAATTTCTAGATCTTGGGAGGAGTGGCAGGAGGGGCAGAATTGGTGGGTCTAGGGTGAGGAATGAATGATTGTTTTTTTTTTAGGACAAGACAACCTTTTGTGCTTACTTGGCTCGTTTAGTATATTCGAACCAATTCTAGGGGTGATCCATTAGGACCTGGGTGTGAATTTCATCCTTATTTCAACTAATAAAGCATTCCCTAAATAAGAAATCAAACATGCCCTCCATTTTGAAATCCAAGTGCTCAAAGGAAGCCTTAAAGTCTTCCACTATGAAATATTGTTTCAATTTGGTCAAACAGACCAAATAGTGGGTGTCAGTGTCAAAGCGTTCATAAAGATCGACAACAACTATGTCCACACAACATAACCTTGGAATATTTTTTTACGAAATCGCCACCATTGCTAACATTCATGATCTAGATAGATGACACTATAATGGAGTTTGTCCAACACATCAGTAATGTAATGCAAGGAGAAATAGTGTTCAATTTGAGTGACCTAGTCTGTGGGGTTCAATCCATCATATTTGTTCACCTCAATTCTGGGAAGACACATTGATGAAGGTTCTTGGAATGAAGGGATTGGAAATGGGAAGAATAGACATATTCATTCTAGGAAGGTTGTTTATAAGAGGTAGGGTTCATGGATCAACTCACCAATTAGTTGAGTTTGTCTTCGATGGTGGAATATTGGTCCTTGAGGGTATGATTAGAGGAATTGAGGGAGGCAAGGTTGGAGTTCATTTTTTCGTTATGTCTTACTTGTTCTAGGTGTTTTCTGGGAAAAAGGTAGTGAGTTCTTGGTTGTGGGTGAGAGCCATTTGTGAATAGGAAAAAACATTCAGGTGGGTTTGCACCAAAAAAATGCTTACATGTGATGAGTACCATAGAGGGAGGGGTGAAGAGAGGAATCCAATGGAATATGTGCAGGAAAATAAGGGAGATGGGAAGGGTGGGTGGTTCCACGGGAAAAAAAAAACTCACAAGTGATAGGTACCATGAGGTGAAGAGATGAATCCAATAGTATAGGTCTCGAATAAGGGTTCTCGAGTTATACTCTGGCATGAATATTACTATAATGATGGAATGTCCAAATTGTTAATATGAAAAATTGTTTAGGAACTTTGCAACATGGATGTAGGAGGCAAGGTTGCATAGTAAAAGTTCCTCTTTGTTTTTGTTCTATTATGTTCCTTTCCCAAGGGTTATGGTTTTCAAGGTTCCTATAGACAAGGGTTTACCCTGTGCTATAGATCTATGATATACATGTAGGGTCAAATACTAGTACTCAACCCAATATCTCAAGGCACTAACTAAGAAGGCTTAACTGTACCCTTAGTCGTACTACCTAATTACCTAGGTACTAGACATTGATCTTCCTACATGTTGTTCTTGGTGACACTATATAAATCAAGTAGTTGATATGATGATCTAAAGATGGTTTCAGAAGACCTAGGGAACTCCCTGTATAATTGAACTTACATGGGAGTGATGGTCGTGTACAAATCTTTGTTCTTTAAAGATGTTAGTAGTACATGTCTCTACCCAGAAAAAAAATGTCCCAAAAGTTTTGCATGGGAAAGTTCTTTGATACCATACGTATTATATAAAGTAGAAATAGAAATATTACCACAAATACCAACGAAACAATATATTATGGATAATAATAACACCAAAAATGATAACTTTACTGATAGAAATCCAAGTTAACTTTCCTCTTCAAGGGGAAAACCTCGAGCATAACATAGCTCTTATTACAAAAATTCTAAAGACAAGACTTTTCCGTGCCTTCTACTCTTATTTATACTAATTTTGTCTTCTAAGAAACATTCTATAGGAAGTTGTTTTTAGAAACAAAAGCTTCTATTAAGTCTTCTTACATTAGACTTGCTCACATTGTTATATAGACCTTATTTATTAATGTCAACATTTATTACACATATTCCAATGACACAATTAGGGAGGTTAGGTCCCTAACAACTCATAAGTACTCTTATCTATCACTTAGTTCTACATGTTTTCCTCCGCCAACACAAGATTTTAGAATGAGAAAAAAAAATTGTTGATGAAAATAGAACTACTACACAAGGCACTGAAAGAAACCTCAACATGTGAATGTGAGAATTATAAATTTGTAATGATTATTTTCAAATGTTTAATTTCAAACATGTTTGATTTAAAATTTGATTTAAAATTTCATAGCTATGCCAAGAATTTAATGATTTTATGGTTGGTAATTCCAATTTTAAAAAGTTTGTTTAAAACATCATCAAGTGGAATGGCTAAGGTGAAAAGTTGTGGAATTGAAAGCGACGAGGTTATCAATCATAAATTTTGAGAAGCTTTGGTGAATGAAAGTTTTAGTTTTTTTGAATTCACTCAATGCATCAGTTCGGTTGTACTGCAACAATGATAATTAAGTTTTGAACATCAAGGAACACATTTGGAAATTATTATTATGTATACAATCTGAGGTAATCCATTTTACTTTGTAGATTTCTTGTTATGTATTTGCTTCACAGGAGTCATAGGCATATACATGCTCTGTATATCTAATTTTAATATATGATTGCAATGTTTGAGATTCAGACCCAGTTCATTAAAAATCACTATAAAAAACAAGTGCCACTGCAGTGGCTATGTGCCTGTCGAGATGCGGAGAAAAAGCAAGCTTTGTGCATGCACGATGATGAAAAATTATACGCGGCTGCTGATGAGATGAGAAGGGTAGAGGGAAGCGTGAGACTGTCTAGGACAAGGTGACAGTTCATTGGATAAATTAGGGACTTTGCAGTTTCCTTTATGATGAAAATGAGGTTCATTTTCATTTACCTTGCAGGGGATTTTACATGTGACCTGCCATCTATAACATATATAATTTTGTTTAAAGTACAGGTAGAACCAAGGATATCTCATTCAAGTACAGTTATTCGAAAGCTACAATATCTCGGTATTTAACCCCTCAATAAGACACGGATCAATTAAACACCACTTAATAAGACGCAGATCAATTAAGTGAGAAGGCCTTTCGCACCAGTTGAATTGAACTTCATTTCTCACCCTCTAATGGCATAACTGGGTTGGTCACCTTCTCATAGGACCTGGCATTACCGCCTTATTTATATATATGTTTGAATGGTCCCGACCCTCCCCTGGGACACATATTTAAGTTCAATAATACCTAGGGAATTCGCTTCGGCACGTCTGAGTAAGTGCTCGCTGAAAGCCCCATCTCGTTTGTGGATCCCTGTTCATTTCTTTTAGTAATTCCAAAGGACTAAACGTTACCAGCACTTATTCAGATTCTAGAGTCTTCGTCAAATTTATACAAATAGACACTTTGCTTTTCAGGGATTTTTTAATTTTTTTCACATCCATTGCAATATCCCACAACCAACAGATATGAATATAAATTTGTTTTTACAAAACTATTACCATACATTAGAAATGATTATAATCATAACCAAAGAAAATTGAGGAAAATAATTTATACATAATCTGATGCGTAGACATGGCAAGCTAAAGAGGTATATATTTGCTAACTTTATTAGAGAGAATAACAACAACATAAACCACTAACAACACACAAAGTTTTAGGTGTATTACATGGAAGAGTATGTGGGATAACCCAATGATGTAGGTAAATCAAAGAATGGAGGTAGGGCACCTTGACCTACTACTCACTGAGACGTACCCCAAACAACAGAAACAACAATTTACATGCTTCGAAGCAGAAGCAAGGTTGAATGCATTCCAGTTTTTATAGCAATGGAAAGTTACTCTTTCCACCACTTTCCCCTCCCTCGATTCCCTCTTGGATGATGTTGAATGAGCAAGCATTTTTACTACATACAAGGAGAAGTGGCTTGATATAATTGATTTATACTTGTTCAAACAAAGCTGGAGGAAAGAAATCACCCTTGTCCTCTGAAAGACCATGTCCGTCATTAGGGAAACAGATGTTGTTGTCATGGTAAAGTTACACGAGAGCATAGTTAGCTTTGTAAACATCTTAGCATGTGTTGCGAAATAATGAGCTAATTATTCAGTGGTTTTCATTTTCGTTATGCCGAACACCTATTCATCTTCTCAATCAGGTCCAGACATAACCATTGTAAGTACAATACGAACAACTATATGAACAACTATAGCTTGACTAAACGGTGTTGGGTGTGTGTTATATTCTTTGCATGTGTGTGTGTGTGGGTGCATCAGATACGACAACTGCGTCTGACGAT
>CBVK0100521895.1:10894-26052 GCA_900067695.1 Picea abies
TTTCCATGAGAGATCCCTCTTTATATAGGGGAAAGAGAGATGGTTGAAGATATTAGGATGATCCCACCAAATCATAGAAGTGAGTTGATATCACATATTCTTGCAGGGGGATGTTTTTCCTTTGGATTTGGACCTTGGGTGACAAAATGTATGAAAGGGGTTGCTTGCGCAAACCACTTTATATTTTTATCCTAAGTTTTTGTCTCGGGTGCATTGTGTTAAGGGGTGTTCAGATCTCAAAAGATAAGATCTACGCACTCAGACCTACGATCCTTATTTCATATCAGACCCCCTCGACCTTCTTCCTTTCACAAGGGGGGGGTCAGAGTTGGTGGTTTTGCAAGCGCGAGCCCCCCACTACTTACCACTTACCAACTATCTCCCCCTCTGAGTTAGCTTGCTTACCACCTCCCATTAACACCATTGCTCCTGCCGCCACCCGTCCTCCACTCTCATCACTCGCGCGCTTGTTCCCTTCCTGCTGTCACATCTCCCCTCTTACCTCCCGACATGTGTCTTCCAATCCCACTCCATGTCACCTTTTTCATGGATGTCATGTACCTCCTAAACCTGCATTCACTTGCCTCCATGTCCTCTCTCCTCGCCACATCATTCCCTTGCACCTTTACACCTCATCTCCCAAGTAATGGCGCCCATGTTTCCCAGTCATCGCTCCACAAAATGCATTGTTCCACTTGGCTTCTGATCACCTGCC
Organism: Picea abies; assembly: GCA_900067695.1. Taxonomy (NCBI): domain Eukaryota; kingdom Viridiplantae; phylum Streptophyta; class Pinopsida; order Pinales; family Pinaceae; genus Picea; species Picea abies. The sequence continues at coordinate 11,610 of CBVK0100521895.1, forward strand.
ATTCCATACTAGTTTGCGCCAATCATCTCGTTGTCTCCCCATCGTCATCATCCATGCCTAACTTCTAGTATTCCATGCAAACGTCCAATGAATATCAAAGTGGTAGAGTTTCAGAGTGCGACCAAAACGCTTTTCTAGATGCTGTGTTGACTCAAACGCATCCCAATTCCGATGAAAGTAGTTAATGGAAGTGAGGGAGGTGGTTGAAACCTCGTCTCACCACATAAATGGAAATCCATAGAAGGACCAGTTGTGGAAGAAAATTGTCAGCCCAGACTGACATGATATCGCGTTTGACAGGGAGTGGCATGGGCAGTCTGACAAACGAATGCACACACAATCTACAAAAGAGTTTCAGATGCAAAGCTTTGAAAATATTTGACTTGATCGCACATCTAGCAGTGGTACTCACTCTGAGTATATGTAGGCATTTTTGATATTTTGTTAAGGGTCAATGGTTGAGCAGTGCTCCCATTTTGTAAAATTTTGATGAATAACACTGGTTCTCTGGTTATGTATTTGTTTTTGAAACATCTTGGTTAATCTAAGTCAGTTTTCTTACTCCATCTTATTTTCCTCTGATACTAAGAGAGTTCATGAATGACTGATTCACATGGATTGTTATGACTATATTATGATGAATATTACATTATAGTGATGTTATAATTTCTTTCAGTTTCTTTGAGATTTGAATTCAAGAGGATCTTGCGTTTAAGTTTTTCCTCCTTAGGTTACTGGAAAACTTGATGTCCACAACAGACCTCTACACTCTCACCAAAGTCTTCCCTCTACTCACCCTTACTCCAACTTACTGACTGAAGTTGATTCCAGACCTCACCTGCATGTGCATACCGGTCCCATTTTCTGAGTTAAAATGATATCATCTTGAGTCTGTGCTCATTTGACCGCTTTAAAACCAACCCGTGACATAAAACTCTGATGGGTATTGAGCTTACCCTCTATGCAATTGGAGGGTGACTTCTGGTGCCATTTCTAGGGAACGAATTGAAGACCTTTCCCTGGGTAGAACAACAATGAGCTTCTGATTCTGAGGGTGCATAAGATATTATAACCATTGAATATTGCCCTTGCACCTGGCGACTCCACTAAGGAGACTGCACTATCTCGACTCCACTGTTTTTGTGCATCTACTTCTGGCTACACCTGAATTTACCTGGGAGAACACATTGATCAGATCCGGTCTTTGACAGTGAACAAAGACCAGACACATTCATTCTTCATATCATTCACCTGGTGACTCCATGATTAAAGAATCGATTGGCGATTCCAATGGTTCAAAATGGACAAAATCTTGGCTTGAAGGTTTGATCCCTTCAATTTTTCTATTGTTCCTAGTTTTTCTAATTTTGTTCCTACTCCAGACGAGTGGGTTGATTATTTTCCCATATTTAAAAAGCGTAAAGAGGACAACCCTGCTCAGCATCCTTGTGAGTTTCATGAACTCATGCATTAGTGGGAGATATATCATGAGGATCTATTGTTGAAGATGTTCATGTTCTCATTAGCATGAGATGATATTGAATGGTATCACTCTTTAACCCTTGCTAACATCTCCTTCCTGGGAGAATTTCATGCAACTTTCAATAGGCATTGTCAAAAGTTTTATTCCTTTGAGTTAATCTGTCATAATTGTTGTGAGAAATATAAAGAATGTATTCAAGATATGGCTGTGTCTGATGGAATATTTGAGGATGAAGTTTTTGAAGATGAAGGAGATGCTTTGGGTGAGTTGGTGGAGCAGGTAAAAGCACTTTCTGCAGAATTAGAAAAACTGAAGGAAGAACGTGCTTGCTGCTTGTTTGAAGGGGATGTAGAGAGGTTTTCAGTCTTTGAAGAAGATGTTATAAGCATCCCTACTGATGATGGTAGTGTTGAATATATCATAGCTGTAGAGGCATTGGTTTCTTCCCTTGATGAGCCTGCTGTCTCATATTTAAAGGAAGAAGCCGTTGTGGAAGAGGATTGTTCTCTTTTTCTTCACGAGATTTCCCATGATGTGTTTACATTTGGGATTTAAAAGAAGGATTAGGAGATCGTTCCAATTTTGCAAGATGGAGGAGTTTTTTGCTCACCCATCTTTGATGATTATTCAGATTAAGAGAAGCAAAGTCCTACATCACATCTTGATAGCATGAGGAGCAACCAACCTATATATGACAACTATGAATCAAGTTCTGAGCTAGATATGCAAGATTTCCAAGAACATACAACAAATCCATGTCCTCTATTAATTAACGAAAATTATCATGAGGAAATCAACCATCCCGGGCTTGCAGAAGACACCAAGCAACAATTTGAAGAGTAGAGCTTTCCCACGGTTCCTGTTTATGATGATTATGAATTCGACCCTTGGGAGAGCTATGGAGAAAAAGAGGAGCAACTGAAGGTGCAATTTATAGCCTTCCGAGAGCCTGTCAGTGAGCAACCACCACCTGGGATTAGTCAACTTGCATCAGCTTCTCATCCACCTGTGCTTACTAGAGATATTCAACCATGTGTGAGCAGCTGTGGAGTAGATCGGGCTATCTGTTACAAATTTTCTAGAATTTTCCACTCGTTCTATGAGCCTTCCAGCGAGTACATGGAGTTGCATTTCCTTCATGCCTTGGAGCTGCCTAGCTTTATCTCAACTTCATCCTTTGGAGGAAATCTAAAGGATGTAACCATTCTGCTGTCATGGTTGCATTATCTATTATCAGTCACTGACAGAGTAAAATAACTTCTAGTCAGGAAGTTACTTGAATGGCTATGGTGGAAATTTTCTTTCACCTAACACTGTGTAAAAATTATATTAGTTTAGGACTGTACATAAATAATATCCTTGGAGCATGTGTGTTTATTTTTGTTTTTACTTATCGGCCTGTATTCCTCAGCAGGGAATTTTGAGCTTGACTCCATAGCCCAATGCAGAAGGCAACTGGAACTGCAAAAGGAGTTCTTAGAGCCTCCCAGGGAGGACTCTATCCCCCATGGAGCCTAATGATATCACGTATTCTTGCAAGGGGATGTTTTTCCTTTGGATTTGGACCTTGGGTGAAAAAATGTATGAAAGGGGTTGCTTGCGCGACCCAATTTATATTTCTGTCCTAAGTTTTTGGCATGGGCGCGTTGTGTTAAGGGGCATGCATATCTCAGTAAATAAGATCTGTGGTCCTTATTTCATATCGAACCACCCCCCCGACCTTCTGCCTTTAACGAGGGGGGGGTCCGAGTTGGTGGTTTGAGGGGGGGGTCCGAGTTGGTGGTTTTGCAAGCGCAACCCCCCTACTACTTGTCACCCTCATAGTAACTTGGACCCCCCCAACACATTACCACTTACAACCTACCCCTCCCTCCAAGTCAGCCTACTTACCACCATTGCTCCTATCGCCACCCATCCTCCACTCACATCACTCGTGCACATGTTCCCTTCCCACTGTCATGTCTCCCCTATTACCTCCCGACACGTGTCTTCCACTCCCACTCCATCTCACCTCCTTCATGGCTGTCATGTACCTCCTGACCCTGTACACACCTACCTCCACATCCTCTCTCCTCACCACATCATTCCCCTGCGCCTTTACACCTCAACTCTCGAGTACTAGCACCCATGTTTCCTAGTCATCACTATGCCAACTGCATCATTCCACTTGGATTTTGATCACCCACCATTCCATACCGGTTTTTGCCAATCATCTCACTGGCTCCCCATCATTAGCATCCACATCCGCCTGCTAGTATTCCCTGCAAATGTCCAATGAAGATCCAAGTGGCAGAGTTTCAAAGTGCAACCAACATGCTTTTCTAGATGCCGTGTTGACTCAAGCTCATCCCGATCCTGATGAAAGTAGTTAATGGAGGTGAGGGAGGGGGTTGAAACCTCGTCTCACCACATAAATGGAAATCCAGAGAAGGACCAACCATGGAAGTAGACTGTCAGCCCAGACTGACATGAGATCACGTTTGACAGGGAGCTGCATGGGTGGTCTGACAGACAACTGCACGCACAGTATGCAGAGGAGTTTTATATGAAAAGCTTTGACTTGATCGCACATATGGTGGTGGTAGTCACTCTGAGTATATGTAGGCATTTTTGATATTTTGTTAAGGGTCAATGGTTGAGCAGTGCTCCCGTTTTGTAAAATTTTGATGAAGAACATTGGTTCTCTAGTTATGTATTTGTTTTTGAGACATCTTAGTTAATCTAAGTCAGTTTTCTTACTCCATCTTATTTTCCTCTAATACTGAGAGAGTTCATGAATGACTGATTCACATGTATGGTTATGACTGTATTATGATGAATATTACATTATAATGCTTTTATAATTTCTTTCAGTTTCTTTGAGATTTGAATTCAAGAGAATCTCGTGTTTAAGTTTTTCCTCCTTAGGCTGCTAGAAGACCTGATGTCCACATTAGGCTTCTACAATATCACCAAAGTATTCCCTCTACTCACCCTTACTCCAACTTACTGACTGAAGTTGATTCCAGACCTCATCTGCATGTGCATACCAGTCCCATTTTCTGAGTTAAAACGATATCATCTTAAGTTTGCGCCCATTTGACTGCTTTAAAACTAACTTGTGACATAAAAATCTGATGGGTACTGGGGTTGCTCTCTTTACAATTGGAGGGTGACTTCTATTTCTAACACGAGTAATATCCAAACCATTCAGATGCCACCTCATCTTCTATAAGATCCCCTTCTAGAAATTTCGTGAAACTTGACCTTTCCTTAGTCTTTTGACATCGTCGCACCCTAGCTGTAGAGCAGCCTCCAGAGACGTCACAACCCAGCTTTAGAGCAAGGGGCAATGATCAGGCATCAACGCACCCTGTGTACATTGGAGCTTGCGACGACCTTCCTTAATAGGGTTTTTCAAAAAATAAAGTCAGTCACCTTCCTCATGGAGAAATATTCTTTTTGGGAACATGAACACATGTTTGTCAATAGATCACTGGGGTGACCAAAATAATGTGTAACACTAGGGGAGAGGTCCCTAGTGACCTAGGGGTTTGAGAAGGCAAAGTCAAAGTGGCTAGATAAATATGCCCTCTCACAAGTCACCACCGATCAGAAAGTCTGGTTTTATAACCAATGAAAAGATAATATGTCAAGTGTACCTGCCTGGAACAAAGCAACAAGAAAACTAGATATATTTGCAAGTATACTTGTTGGTTATCACTTCATAAAACCATGGACTTTCGTGATAAAAGCAATTTCCTGAATATGACGAAGTAAGCAAATTTTTTATAACAACAATCTTTATAAAGCAATAATTCATGTTAAATGCCTTGAAAATAGCTTCAAAATGATGAAGAATCATTAACCATTGAAATCATAATATTAGCATTTGATAGAAGCAAATAAGACAAGGTATAAATCATCCTTTTCAATTGCTTTTATAAGCTTTTAATGTTTGATCTAATGGTTGTTGCTTACTTTAGTAACAAAAAAAATATTGTTAGTAGGCTAGGCTATTATAGGGTTAGAAAGTGTTAGTAGGTTGCTCAAAGAGTAGGTTTTGAAGGTTGTGTTGATCAATTACTCAAGAGAGGACTTAGACTAGTGCTTTTATGGAAAATAGAGTCAATAATGTAGTGAAATTTTTTGAAGATAAATGATAATAGAGAGTCAAAGACAAGAGAGAATGATAAATTGGAGTGTTGGTAACCCAAGGCTCCAATTATCAAACCCTAGGGGAAATTAGCTACTAAGGTGTAGGTAACCCCAGGCCTTAGTATATTTCCTCCCTCTTTAACTCAATGATGAAGTAAAATCAGCTAAGATGAAGCAATGGATACTAAGGTGTTGCAATGGAAAGGCCTTAGCTCATGCTTCAAGAGAAATGGGCTTTTGACAATATCTAGTAGGCGAAATATTTTGAATCTAGGACAATAACATGTGCTAGTATTCCTAGGGTTTAATCAAGAAATTTCATAATCTTGAATGTAAATGCAATAGAAATAAAACCATAACCATTAAATTAAGAAGAATTGTAGAAAATTCACTTACATACATAAAGAATAATCACGAAAATCCCTAGTTGAACACATCCACCAAGAAGCTTGCAAAAATACACCAAATTTAGCCTCCTTCAACAAGTGCACCTGAAATTTCAGCCAAGAAACCCTAAGGAGGGAGAAAATTTCATCCCTCACAAGTGTGAGTGAAAGATGATGAAAAATAAGAGGGATTTTCCCCTTATTTATACAATACTAATAACTAGAATTAGGTCAAAAAATGCTGACATGGCCAGTTACAAATAATATCTAGTTTTTACATTAATTGTCATAATTAAACCCTAACAAGCTGCTAATGTGACTTCATGCCCTTTTATGGTGACATTAGGCCCTTTTTGGGCAACATTGGTGTCTTGAAGCAAAATGTTAGGCCTCCTTGGGTCTCAGGAACTTGCCACACGTGCCACTTGGCACACAACTACCTCCAAAACATCCCAAAACGGGTGATTTCATGGGCCTTCTAAGGCCTACATCATGGTGGAAAGGGCACAACCCCCCTGGGTCGAGGCCTGTCAGGCTACCCCTGGTGAAACATCCTCCTCTCACTCTGGTGCAATCCTATGATCTTTCTATGCCCCTTGCTAGGGTCACAACATCCATCTGGTGGGATTTTAGCCCCATGGAGGTTGAAAATAATCATCTCTCCATGTGTACCTGCCCATCAGGTACCTGTCCATTGGGTGTGGCCCTGCAAAATCAACAGATATTCCCTTCATGGGATCATATGTCACATGGATCATAGAAATGTCAATCAAATATAATCATCAAGTTATTAAACATGTGCATAAAACCCCCTTTACCCGAACAAGTGCTCAAAGATGTTATGCTAATCTACAAGCCAAATTTGGAGGGGATGCTAAGACGTCCTATTGGGATAATTCTCATTGGATGTAGGATGTTCCTGGGAGAATTCAAATCCAAGCCATGTGAGTGGATGATGTGGTAAGGCAAGTTTGGGCAATGGGTGCAGTGATAGCAGGGAAATGTATAGCTTACCTATGGGTGCCTTTGAAGATGTTGAGTTGCACCTTGTCATGGATGAAAATTTTTCCAAGCCCATTCATGCCTTTTATTTTTTATTATTTTTTATTTTTCTTTCAAGATGATAGTTAGGGGACACTGCCTTGGCGTGGTGAATAGTGGTGGCAATGTTACCCACAAACATTTCATGGAAATGAGAAGGTTGGCTCGTGATGAGAACCCCTTTCTCTTGGCTATGCCACCAAGAGCCACTACCCTAGCATGGTGACCATCTATTGGTAGTGTCATACTGCTACATTCTGTTGGTCACTATAATTGCTTAATTAACTCAAACAATCAAGTGCTACATAAATTGTCAACCCAGGGAAGTCTGTTTATTTCAAAGATAACCACGCACTATATATGCTCAACTCCAAAAGAAACTTAGAGTTGTAGTAAAGGAAACTATATTAATCACACTTGCCTTGAATGTACTGAAGTTCTGATTGAATTACAAGAGAGCAACCTACCTATTGCAGATCTTTAAAGATTAATCTAAATAATCCTGGATTACATTAAAATAACAACTGCAACAGGAAGAACAACTATTCTGTAACCAGAGAACATGACCCTTACTCCCAAGCAGGAACTTCAGCACCTTGTTTCTGATTAACACACTTTCATGAAAATAGTAATGCGTAGAAGGATAACTCTATCTAGCAGAGAACAGGGCCCTCTAATTCCTTCCTTTCTAAGCAGGAACCCTTAGCCCAGTCTCTGATCAGCACACTTGTGAAAAATAATTAAAGTCTACAGAGAACAGGACCTTCTAATCGCTTCCTTTCTAAGCAGGGACCCTTAACCCAGTCTCTGACTAGCACACTTGCAGAAACATATGAAATATACAGAGAACAAGACCTTCTAATCCCTTCCTTTCTAAGTAGGGACCCAAAACCCAGTCTCTAACTAGCACACTTGCAGAAACATATGAAATCTACAGAAAATAGGACCTTCTAATCCCTTCCTTTCTAAGCAGGGACCCTTAACCCAGTCTCTGACTAGCACACTTGCAGAAACATATGAAATCTACAGAGAACATGACCTTCTAATCCCTTCCTTTCTAAGCAGCGACCCTTAACCCAGTCTTTGATTAGCAAACCTTAACCCAGTCTCTGATTAGCAAACCTCATAAAATCACCACACAAGATTACTAATGAAAATGACTATGAACTTCGTGAAAATAATGTAACATTCAATAAACTAAAGTTCTTAACAAGAAAAAGTTCAGTAGTGTTTCAGCAAGACAAAAATTAATCAAGGAATAAACAGAAATTACACTAACACACTATAAAACTAACGGGTGAATCTTGTGAAGAAGGTGGGCCCTCCCTTCTCACAAGATTCCCCTAAAACGAGAAGGCTAGAGAAGGATACTCAAAGCAGTCTTTTATTCATCTATCAAAATATCATATTACAATCTGGAAATGAAGTACGTCCCTCTCTCTGAAGCTTTCTCCATACATAAAACTTGGCTTCCTCGAATGATGATTTCCTCTAATTTAAAGAGGGAAACCCTTCGATACAATTGATCAAAAATTACAATGTATATCTGAGTCCTATTCCTAGTCAGATCGACTTTCTAAACTAGAATAGGATGTCCTAGTCTCGCGCAACAGAATGCTATTACAAGTGTTGCTGTTACGGCTGGAGTAACAGTTTCTTCTCATTGCTGCTGATGTTGTTTCAACATCGCAAATCGCAGGTTGTTCAACCACAGGATTTGCGCTCTTCAACATTCCCATGTGGGTGCTTGGCTCACGTGTGATTGTTGTAGATTTGTTGTTGACCGCTGACTGTATAACGGCTTCCTTTGTGTTTCAGCATCGTCGGTCCTGGGCTGTGTAATGGCTTCCTTTGTGTTTCAGCATCGTCGGTCCTGGGCTATGTAACGACTTCCTCTGTGTTTCAACATCTGTGACTCTGGACTGTGTAACAGCTCTGTGTTTCAGCATCTATGACCCTGGACTGTGTAACAGCTCTGTGTTTCAGCAACAGGCCTCAAATTCTAATCTGCAGTTTGAACTGTTTCAACACTTATACATTTATAATCAATGGTTAAGTACGAGAATGATGTAAAATATTATGCAAAACAGATTAAATGTATAGTAATGAGAAGGGACGTTGTATACCTTTGGAATGATCAGATAAAGTGATAGTATGAGTTTAAATGTGGGTGATCAAGAGTGTAATAGTGGAAAAAAATATAGGCAAAAAGGTACATTGTGTGGTCCTAACATCCCCCCCAACTTAAGGTGTTGCATGTCCTCAGGCAACGTCACTCTGAATTAGAGTCTGGATACCGACTCTGAGCGTGTAAATTACTCAAGCAGTAGCTCCGGGAGGTACTGTCCGTTGGCGTTCTGAACCCTTGGACCTGCTGTAATATTTTCCATTCTACTGTTTCTATCTTCTTAGGCAGCTTATAACTGATTTGATACCTTTCTATTGGCAACCAGAGGATAGGAAAATAAAATCGGTACCCTATCTAGTTTTCAGCATAGTGATGAATACAATGGATGTAGTTAGGTACCCTAGAAATTGCTACCTCAAGGTTGGTAGGGCTAAAAGGATTGTGTTCTTGTCTCTTTTTAGTGGATTGTTGCCAAAACAGGTTATTTGCCTGGAGGGCAGGAATCTCTATGGATCTGATGATGTGCTGACAATCCTGGAGTACTGCTGATTGTAGCTACTGAACATGTTCAGTCACCCCTGGTTTCTTTAATAACTCATAATATTCTGTGACAAAGGTGGCTGCCTTCTGTGGCTCTGGTCTTATCCATAGAAGGAAGTTATCTTCATTGTGTTTAGCAGCCATGAAGTCATCTTGCCAAATGATTTGATTGTGGAGAAAGGAGGTGAATGCTCGAATCTGGATGTCCCTGACAAGGGGATTAAGGTTCAGCTGCCTATTCTCGGGAATGGCCTCATTATGAAAGTATGCCTCACAGAGGAGGTGCTGATCCCTAGTAGCGGCTGCTACAAAAGTTTTGACAAAATCTGCTGGGTGTAGTACTGCATGGGGTTTTCCTTCTATAATTGATTTGGTCTGAAACCATGTGAGTCGTTCCATAAGGAATAAGGATTAGTTGCAAGATGGCTTTCTTGTGGCCAATAGTTTTTGTACTAAATCAAATATCAGGGCAAATCTGCCTTTCAATTGTTTGTTCTGCTTCTTAAGGTCACGAGCTTCCTGGCATATCTACTCTAACGCTTCCCAATTTGAGTAATTATGATTTATCCAGATTTGTCTGTGCACTTGCAGGCTTTTGGCCTGTGTTTCAGCATACTCTTTCTTCCATTTTTGTATTGCTGCCTGCTCATCCCATAGCTGAGTTTGTGTTTCAGCGTTGCAGGTAGTGGGATGAGGTAAGGTTTGAGTAGATTGTTCCATAAAAGTGGAGAGATTGATCTGGCTGGGAGGTGTAAATTCCTCCATAGGCATTGTCTGTACATCTTTATTGACAAAGGTAGGGGCTTCTTTTGTTGCAATACAGGGCTCAGTGTTGAGCTTGGGAGGACCTGCTGGTTCTTGTGTTTCAACAGGTTCTTCCGTGACTACAAAAGGTGAAGGAGTAGGGGGTGCTCCTGTCACTGGGACTTGAATTACCTTATATCCTGCTTGATAGTAAATATCTCCACATTGGCAACACATATATTCTTTACACATGCTCTCTGTAGTCTCTTCTGACAAGGTTGCTGTACGAGCCAAGGTGTACAAATTTAGTTCCTTTTTATATGCTTCCTTTGCCCTGGCTAATTCTTCCTTATATGCTTCCAGTTCAGACTTTAAAAACTCATTTTCCTGCAATACAAAGGCCATTGTTGGTTCTGGTTGTTGTGGAGCAGCTGCAGGAATGGTAGCTGATTCTTGTGTCTCAGCTTCTCGATGTAATAAAAGTAATGTTGCAGCACCCTGGACCTCTGATTCCTGTATCTCAATTTCAATATCAGCAGCTGGTTCTTGTGTTTCAGCCACTGAATGGGTAGCTGGTTCTTGTGTTTCAGCTACTGAATGGGTAGCTGGTACTTGTGTTTCAGCTACTTTATTTGAGGAGAGTAGTGTTGCACCACCCTGGACTTCTGATTCCTGTATCTCAATTTCAATATCAGCAGCTGGTTCTTGTGTTTCAGCTGTAGCTGGTTCTTGTGTAGAAGCTATGGATGGTTCTTGTGTTTCAGCCACTGAATGGGTAGTTGGTTCTTGTGTTTCAGCTACTTTATTTGAGACAGATGATGTCGCAGCACCCTGAGCATTTGGTTCTTGTGTTTCAGTGCCCTTGGGTGGAATAGGCAAAGATCCTGGGATTTGGGAAGTCGGAGGTGTACGGGGTATCAGTTGAATAGGTGGGGGGTCTAGGGCAGTGGTAATAATGGGTGGCCTTGTTGAGGCCCTTGTTCGCTTTTTTCGTAAGAAGGATGGAAAGGAGGGAATTTGTTTTCGTTTTCGTGAGGGTCTTTCCTCAATGATGGGGCAGGGGGAATTATCTGGCTCAGAGTCATCACTAAGAATATGAAGGGTGGGAGTGGATGATTCTGGTAAGGTATGAGGTGGGCTTGGTATGGTAGGGGAATTGATTGGACTGATTGGTTCTGTGCGCGGGCTATTGGGTTCTTCTGGAGAGTCTGGGGGATTTTGCAGTTGTTGCTCCTGAAGGTTTTCAGGAATTTCGGCAGTTGCTTGGAGGTTTATAGGCGGGTTATTTAGTGGGGGGTTTTGTTGGGCAAACCCCCTTTGGATGAGCAGTTGGAAAAGATGGTGACGGGTGAGTGAAAGGGTGGGATCTTTAGCCTTTCTGCAATAATGCGCCATATTTTTCAAACATCCCAACAAATAATAAGGAATATTGACCCGTCTATTATTCCTTAAATGAGATAACAGAAGAAAGTCGTGCTGATAAACTACCTGGTATCGGCCCTCGCAGGTTAGGTAATGCTTAATGAATCTTGCAACTTTCAGCCATGGGGGTGGCAATGAGTTGAGTTGAACACCCCTGCCTTTAAATTCAATTCGTTCTTCTGGTAGGAAGAAGTTATGCTGAGCATTCCGAATGATATGTTTACAGCTGAACATGTGAGTGTCGTTGATAGGGAGGCCTGAGACCTGTGCTATATCTTCTTCTGTTACTGAAATTCGGACCCCTTGGACGACAGAATGGTCTTCCTGAAGGTTTTGGGCGAATTGTAGGACCTGTTGTTCATTATACCACTGGAGTCTCTGAAAGTAACTGAGCCATCCTGCCTGCTGAAAGATTTGATAAGCTGTTGGATAATGTTCTAACAACGCTGTGGTGGTGGGTTCGTTCCATATGACAGAGCCTCCCATAGCTACCAATTTGGTAAGATACAACGTCAAAGAGTTTGAGTATCAACTTCTACGTAGAGTGAGTTTTCTGAGCGACGTTATGCAAAATGGCGGTCAAATGTGCGAAAGGGTGGTGAAATAGGGATGGCGGCGGTGAATTTGTGTGAAATGATGGTATCGAAGATTTGATGTGTCCTCCCCTCCCATCAAGTGTGGCTAGTAATGATTTCACTTGAGTGGTCATAATGATATAGAATCTTCCCATTAACTATAGCCTAATTGAATTACATAAAATTTACATACCTCGCCTTACCTTTTGATTCGTTCTGCAAACAAAATATCATGCCTATCCATGGTAGTCCTGCAGTGGTCGTGGCAGAGACTTTTGATCTAATAGATGAATTGTGTCGAGGGTTTTCTTGACTGGAAGGACGAACTATAGTATGAGTGCGTAAAAGCTTGCTGACAGATGATGTTGAAAAACTAGTGTTTCAACAACAGAAAAGAATGAAACAATTGCTGGACGGTGTTGTTTCGGTGATGAGAAAATGTGAAGAATTGTTGAACAATGGTGTTTCAGCAACAGAAAAGAATGAAACAATTGCTGGACGGTGTTGTTTCGGTGATGCGAAAATGTGAAGAACTACTGAACAATGGTGTTTCAGCAACCAGAAAAATGGGACGAAACAATTGTTGGACGGTGTTGTTTCGTCGGTGAAGAAAGTGAGGAATTGCCGAACTGTAGTGTTTTAGCAATAGTGAGAAAAAAAAACCCTGAACACTGGTGTTTCAACATCGGAAGAAATGATGAAGAGTTGCTGAGAATGGTGTTTCAGCAACAGAAAAGAAAAGGCGAAACAATTGCTGGACGGTGTTGTTTCGGTGATGAGAAATGGTGAGGAAATGGGGAAAAGTGGTAAGAGGTAGGTGTGAGGTTGGTGGTAGCGGTGTTTCAGTAATGAGGGAAAGGGAACGAATTGCTGACAGTGGTGTTTCGGCAACAGAGGAAAGTCAAAAGGTATTGAATAGTGGTGTTTCAGCATCGGAGGAAAGTCAAGAGTGCTGAACGGTGGTGTTTCAGCATTGGAGGAAAGTCAAGAGTGCTGAACGGTGGTGTTTCAGCATCGGAGGAAAGTCAAGAGTGCTGAACGGTGGTGTTTCAACATCGGAGGAAGCTTGTCTCTTTGAAGTAGGATCGTCCTTTCCTAGTGGCCTGTGCTTCGATCGGGAATCTGCAAAAATTGATTGTAACATGGTATTTCTTGACAGGGATTATTAGTAAATAAAATCTAATATAATCTAATACTAAAGAAATTAACTTAAAACAATTAATTGTAATTAGGGGTAGAAACCCCCTCTACGAAGAGGAAATGGGTGTCTTCCATGCATGTGGCCTTAAAATCTTTTTTAGAAATAGGGTGCTGGTATAGATGGAGCTGATGACCATTTACAAGTAACGGAGTTTTGGAGTCATCGATTGTGAGGAGCCTTACTGTTCCATTGGGGAAAAATGTGTCTACTTTGTAAGGTCCAAGCCATCTTGTATGCAGTTTCCCTTGAAATTCTTTGAATCGGGAATCATACAATAGGGCCCAATTACCTTTTTGGAACTACTTGTTCTTGATATTTTTGTTATGCCATTTTGATCTTTGTTGTTGAATTATGGTTGTCTGCTGAATGGCATCTAATATTTTCTCCTCCAATTCATTAAGCTGCTACAACCTGGCTGTTTGTGCATCTGTTAAATCAAGATTGACAGCTAAATCAATCCTTAAGGTTTTTATCTCAAATTCCACTAGAAAGACAACACTTTTTCCATAGACTAATTCATAGGGAGAGAATCCTGTAGTATTTCTCTAGGTAGTTCTGTAGGCCCATAATGCTTCAGGGAGCCTGTAGGACCAATCCTTTCTATTTTCCTTCACCGTTTTTGTGAGAATGGCTTCTATCACTTTGTTTGTTCTTTCCACCTATCCATTGGCTTGGGGGTGGTATGCTGTAGTCATTCTCTGCTGAATATGATATTTCTAAAGGGTGGATTTGAACTCATGAGAAGTGAAAGGAGGTCCTCCATCTGTAACTAATTCTCTTGGTACT
>CBVK0100521906.1:0-13759 GCA_900067695.1 Picea abies
TGATCTCCGAGGTTGAAGTCATTGAACTTCAATGCTGCAATCTTGTCCTGCTGCGCTCGAATTACACTTATCCCCTTTGGGAGGTACGTGTTAACCATGGTGTACTTGAAATCTCTTGGCACACTATCTCTACTCACCACACCGACCAGAGGTGGGAGGTAGTCGGGAAATATGGTTTGGATCAAATTCGCATTTGCTAGGTCATCTCTGTGTTTAGTTCTCTTTTCCGTCGATGGTCAGGATGGTACGGCTCCTCGAGAAGTCGACAGAGAGGCTTGCACTCCTCTCGTCTATGATGCTTTTACACCCACAAACATCACTCTTTCATAAATGTCTCTCTCAGTCATTAGGTCGATGAGTACTTCCTTTGTAGACTCTTTGAGTGCGCTAAGTTCTTCGGACATACAAGCTCGTGGTTAAATATCTCGGGTTCGAAGAGTAAATGCTCAATGCAATGGGATGGATGGAAACAATGCAATGCTCACTGTGAAAAATCAACTATTCTGCGGGCTCAGATAGTCATGGTTGGCAAAAGTGTTCTCATTGCATGGTGCGACAGGATAAATAGATAACTTGGCAACAAATTTCTTGCAATGGGTGAGAATCCTTCCTTAACTCAGTTCTGTCCGTTATGGCATGGTCCCAACGGTCCGGTGGCGAACTTTCTGACCATTAATGCCTTTCTACCTGTTCAGTACATCGCTCTAATGGTTATACTGTTCCCAACAGCTATATTGCTTTACCAGGGTGAATTGCCATGTGATGCAGTTTTGATATCCTAGCGAAGTTCCAATTTTGCAAATTTTCCTTCTGTGAAGTTTCCTCTGGAACGGTTTTGATGGTTTCTTTATGTTGGTTTTGATGGTTTCTTTATGTTCTCGCATTGTGCTTATTTATGGTTTAGAGAGTAATGGTGTTCATTGTGTTGGATTGTAGATGGGGAGGGTGTATCACATTCACAAGTTTTGGTTTTGATGGTTTATTTGCATTATTGCATTGTTTTTAATTATGTTTTTGATGGTTATAGTTGTCGATGTGTGGCATGTAGATGTGGAGGGTTGTGGTGTCATTACTATTGCGTTGAGCATGCTTGGAGTTATTCGTTCATGGTTTGCTCACATTTTAGTTGTTTCTCTATGTTGAACAAGGTGTCGTTGTGTATGGTCAATAGTTGTAATGTGTTGTGGTGCATGCATTGTTGTGTTGTTTGGTTTCTACATTTTCTCGTAGATGTGGAGGGTGGAGGGTGTTATTGCTAATGTGTTAAGATTTTTTTGTGTTGTTTCGTTGCTCTTTGTGATTCATAGTCAACATTGTCATGAGTTAGTGATTCCATTAAACCCACCTTGCATTTAATTCCTAGTGCATTGTTGGTGTCGAGTTTTCATTGTGTTGAAAGTGACACTATTGTCCAACTCAATGTGACTATTTTCCTAGAGAGTGGAGGTGGTGTGGGCATGAGAAGTTCCAAAAAAAATCTAGGTGTTTGCCATTTGTGTTCGGTGGTAAATGCTTTCTACTAGCTCATTAATGTTGAGGGTGGTGGAAAATAATGTATTGTTATTAGGGGTTGCATTGGTATATGCATGATGGTCACTACGTTGCCTCGATGGTAAACACAGAGTTATGGGTTCAATATTCCAACATATTTATGCTACAAAATCTCAAGACCTCACTTTATCTTTATCAATATGGGTGTGTAATATTTGAGATGTCATGGACTATATATGCAACTCCAAATTCTTAACCCATTGAAGAACACTAATGTACTATATAGGTTCTTGAATTCCAACTTCAGTTATGCTGAAACATTGGCTCATGCAAGTGTGATTTTAATCAAATAGAAGATAACTCAATTGAACTATAAAATAATAAATTCAAAACAAACCATAAGTTTCCCTATGAATTCAAAAATTCAAGTAAAATATTCAATAAGAAATGTAGCAGAGTCTTAACTTATGATTGTTGCTAGGAAATTGGAAAAACAAACACACATGCACATGCACATGAAACTACAAAAATAAATGAAATCACACAAGGAAAAATTCTAACTATGCAAAGGAGAGAATACAACCATTGGTTGCACCCTGCTTTATCCGGATTTTATGAGTAGAATGAAATGAATACAGATTATTAAAACATGCTTAACAAAAAATAATCGAGATACAGTAAAACTGGTTCTCTATTCAATATGTAAATAAGTTGAAACTGTAAAATGCAGTGGAAAACAAGCTTGCTGGAATGGTTGCGGCTTATCTCTGAGAAGAGATGTGATGTTTGCGCTCATTCATAACAATGAGGCTTTGAAGGCCTTTTTAACAATAAACTAGAATGTCACAAACCCTAGACATCCAATAAACATAACCCTAGGAGATGAAGCGCCAAAAGTCATCTGGGCCCCATTTGGGTAAGTTAGTACATCAACTTCTCAGGGTCGTAACTTTTGCATACGATCTCCATTTTAGGCGTATGATAGCTCATTGGAAATGTATTGTCGAGGAGATTCATTTTGGGGGCTTAATCATGCCTTTAGATATCATTGAGAACCCCGATCTCAAAAAACCTTCATTTGGGCCCTTAAAATGGCCCCGAAAGTTAAAAACTACTAAAAATAGTAAATTTCCAAAATTGCAAGAAAACTGTTTTGAGCCAGTTGGAAAAGGTGGGTGGCCACCAATATCCACCTGGATAAAATATTTTTTAAGCAACCTCTTTAAGATAACATCATGAGGATAAGTCCTCTCGTGTTTTTATAGAGGTGGTAATCCTCTTTCTTCGTATATGGAAGATTCTTCTTTTGAATTTAGATGCATGAAATGGAAAAGCTTAACAAATATTCCACTAAAACTCTTATATAGAGATGTAAAAACTCTTATATGCATATATATAAAACCTTATATAGAAATGTACATGTTAAGCACATCATCTCATTCAAGAAGAAGAAATAACTTTTCTACAGAGGTTTGTATCTACAGTGTTTGGAGTCTTCTTTCAACATATATTCTTCCTTCCTTGTAAAATAATGTGAATCTAAATCAGTTACGACTTTGCAGGATGAAAGAAAAGAAAAATGGACAAGTCATCAAAGAAATTTACAGGACTTCTACATTAATATCAAATGAGTTTGTAAAGCATCGTCTCCTCAAGAATCCATTAATACATCACCACACAAATTCATAAAAATAGCATGACACTTGAATAGTTATTTGAGAGAGAAATTAATAATAATATCCCAAATATAACATGTTTAACCATGTCTGAAACAACAGGGATGAAACAATCTCAACTATATCTCAATGACAATTATATCAACTGAATTAAACTGCATTTTCCATTTTACAGGCAAGGATTTTGCTTCTCTAGACCTGAAATAAAAAAAAAAAAACGACTGGAAAAATTTAGAAAAAGAGTTTATCAAACTCAAATCTTCCTATTGCAAACATACATGGAAAAAATTATGGAAAGAATAAAGTATAAAGAAAGAAGAGGAATAAATTTTATCACGCTAATTCACAAAATCTTAGAAAGGCAACACTTGCTTCTTGCAAACTCTCCACTGCTGCAAAAAAAGAATCATGATTTCCAATCCTCTAAATATGCTTATTTTCCTCTTTTATAATATTATCTTCATCTTCTTGAAATTAATTTTAAGTTAGGTATTTATTTCCCCCTTTGTAAATGTGAACTCATATATTAGTGCCATCAACTAGGACCCACTTTAGAAGCTCGGAAATTTATTTTGATAAAAAAAAATTCAAAATTAATTTGTTGCCAAGATTGAAAATACTCCCTACTGTAATTTAATGTTTGGGGAATTATAGTTGTTATTATAGCCATGGAAACCACTTCCAAATTGTTCTACATGTATCTAGATTTCCAACGAGATCTCGTTTTCTCAATTTGGACATCGAGATCAAAATTTATGGCCTCCGGAAGATAGAGACTCAACAATCGTTGATCTATCCATGTGAATTCTGAGTCCTTGATTTTAAATCCACCCCATTTATCCCACATGTATTGGGCAATAGTTCGCATGTCATGTTTATAAGATAAATGCATCCCCATATTATTTGTGTGTGAAATGGAGAGAACTATGGAACCCTTCGTAGCTTTTGCATAGTGCAACTTTTGGTTGCCACCTCATCACCTAGTCATCATGCCAAGTCACTGTCGAGTCATCTATGTCCAACCCATACCCTCCAAGTGTCACCCAGGGGTAGGTTCACATTACTGCCACATCTCCCAATATGGTACGTCCATGTCACTGCCATGTGTCCAAATATGATAGGTCCAAGTCACTACCATGTGTCCCCACATGCCAAAACAGGGGGAGGGGAATAAAACTCAGGAATATAAAATGATGAATAATATTTGAAAATAAACGAAGTGTTTATAGATTATGTGATGTATAAAAATCATAATATGGAATCATTCATTCAAAAAGTTAAGAATCATAATATGGAATCATGCATTCAAAAAGTTAAGAATTAGTAAAATCAACATCCACAATCATGAAAAATGAATAAGTATGGAGTATAGAGAGGAAGGAGAATGAGGGAAAATGACTAAGTATGGAGAGTAGAGAGGAAGGAAAATGGCTTAAAATGACTAAGTATGGAGTAAGGAGAATGAGACTAAGTATGGAGTGTGGAGAGAGTAAGGAAAATGATAAAAATGATTAAGTATGGAGTAGTACTATAGAGAGGAGTGAGGTATTGCAAAATGTGGGAGAAAATTGGCATATATTGGGCATATGACCTCTGTTTTAGATTCTGTAAAATGTTGGACGAAGATGAGACATAGGGATATTCAGTGAGAAAATGGACACAAATATTTTCTTCTTTTTAACATCTTTTTCTTTTCTTCTCTTTTGTTAAAAAGTAAAACCACCTCGGTTGGCCTTGCGTGAAGAAGAACTGCAACAATGATTCTGAATTATTGAAACTTGTTGGGTATTCATGATAAATAGGTGAGATTTATTTGGCACTTTCAATTTTTCAAAATTTTGGTCTACATTTGAAAGAGACATAGGTTCAAATATTCACCCTAATCACCTAGTTTATGGGTGTCAGGAAAGCACATCAAAAGTTGGTCAACATTTCTCTTTT
Organism: Picea abies; assembly: GCA_900067695.1. Taxonomy (NCBI): domain Eukaryota; kingdom Viridiplantae; phylum Streptophyta; class Pinopsida; order Pinales; family Pinaceae; genus Picea; species Picea abies. The sequence continues at coordinate 5,109 of CBVK0100521906.1, forward strand.
TCCTGCAAACTGGTTGTTTGAAAGGTCCATAGATTTAAAGCTCTTGAGGTTCCCTAGATTTGGAGAAATTGGGTTGGAGAGGCTATTCACTTGTAGAAATAGTGTATCTAGATTCACTAGATTACTGAACCTCATAATAATGGGACCAAATAACCCATACATGGACATATCTAGACAAACAAGATTCATCAACTTCCCACTTCAGGAGGTATTCCACCATCAAATTCATTGTAATAGTCCACGTAAATCTCTTCAAGGTGACTGATATTTCCTAGTTCTCCCATAATATTTCCTCTTGGTTCATTTCCATAGATTGTAAGATACCCCAGCTTATTCCATCCACCAAAATCAGCAGGAATGACATCAGAAAAGTAATTCCCTCCAAGGTGAATATGCCTGAGATTCATCAACCCAATCATGTTCATTGGCAATGACCTTTTGAAAAAAAATTTGTACACATATAATATCTCCAAATACTTAAATATAGAGAAGTTAGAAGAGAAATACCCAAAAAATATTTTCTTGGATATGTTGAATGAACGGAGGCATGTGGCATTAGTGACCTCATAAGGGAATGGGCCAACAAAGGACCTAGGTGTAACTATGATATTGATAAGGATATGACATTTCTAGTAGAATTTGTTCTGAGAGATTCATGTTTGAGATATCTAGGGATATAATATGATAAAATTGATCACATTGGACACCTTCCTGGGAAAAATGGTGGGACTAATAAGTATCTAACGAGCTATCTAAAAATCCCTTGGGATCAACTGTTGATTAAGGTTGGTTGTCATTGATGTCAACCCTTGAAGAAAGTCTGGTAGCACAAAGGTTTGGGCAATGGAAAAGTAGTTCCCTCCAAGGTGAATATGCATGAGATTCATCAGTCGAGTCATGTTCATTGGCAATGGCATTTTGAAATTTTTGTTGTAGACATATAAGATCTCCAAATACTTCAATCTAGAGAAGTTAGAAGGGAAATACCCAATAAATATTTTATTGGATATGTTGAATGAACGAAGGCCTATGACATTGGTGACCTCGTAAGGGAATGTGCCAGCAAAGGAATTAGTTGTAACTATGAAATTGATAAGGCTATGACATTTATATAATAATTTGTCCAGAGAGATTCATGTTTGAGATATCTAGTGATATAATATGATCAAAGTGATCACATTGGAAACCTGCCTGGGAATAATGGTGGGGATAATAAGTCTCTAACGAGCTATCTAAAAATCCTTTGGGATCAACGATGGTTGATTTCAAAGAAAGAAGAATCTTGGCATTGGAAGAATGCGATGAATTTGCTATAACAAAGAACCCCATAAGAAAAATGAGGAGGATAAAGACACCAATGTAAACACAACACAATTCTAGTTGTACAACACCCACATCATGATCCTGTTGATATGGACCTTGAAGCTTCAGGATCCATGGAGGATAATGACAAGAACAGTTCTTTAGGGGATTCCAGTAACCAAGGGTGGTGGTAATAACCCTGTGCAATATGGTGCTGGTAAATAACCCTTTGCAAGTAGGTTCCAAGGATATGGACCTCCCATAAGAGAAAGGTGAAAATGGACCTTAATTCATGGATATGTTGGCGATTAATACCTCTGGGCTTGGGAATCAATACATGGAAAAGTTATGAATCCTGACACGTGGCATGATCCCATAATTCTTTAACATACAATGAATCTTAAAAAGGAATCGTCCCCTTAAAAGAGTGTTGATCCCATAATTCTTTGACAGACAATAAAGCTTAGAAAAGAATCGTTCCCTTAAAAGAGTGCCTTCAACATAACAAGCATATGTAATATGTAGTTTATAAAGATAATTTTTAGTCCATTGAAGAGAATAAACATAACTATAAACATTATTTATTTGAATTTATAATAACAAACATATTTATTAGATTTTGTAAAATGTGTATAATATTTTTAATATAAGAAAAACCATATTTATTAAAATATATAAAGATGAGAAAATATAAATTTAGAGTTTCATTAAATGATTAATCATATAAACATCATATAATATAAATTAATGTAAATATCTATATAAATAATAATATGTTTAAAGATATTACAACAAATTTGCATACAATTAGTCATTTTTTAAAAATGATTTTACAATTATGGATTTCATATAATCTTAAAATTTGATTGAAAATCAATTATATAAACATCGTTTAAATAAATTTAAAAGCATAAAAAATAATTAAGGCTTATGCCTTCAAACATTTACTTCAAATCAATTAATAAGTTAACATAAATATCACAACATATTTTGTCACATAAATATATTGATTATCTTCTTTTAATTTCCTTTAAAAAAAAATTACCTTTATAATTTTAAAAATTTATTGAAAAATCAATCACATCAATATCATAAAAAAATCATATAAACTAATTCAAACATTTTAGAAAGAGTAAAACATTTAAGGTTATCAAAATAAGTTTGGTCAAAGTAATAAAGTATTTTGGAAGGCTTACATGGATACGATTGTTATAGTTATTAATAAATCCCAAAAACGGTAAGTCGTAAGTCTCACTCTCATCTAGGGTTTACCCTAGTCACCAAACTAATCTCTAGCTTTTGTCAACACAACCATCGTCTATTCCACGATCTTGTTAACAAGAGCTCAAAGGGGATTTTCAAGTGCCACTGGGAAGTGAGTGTCTTAATTTCATAGGAGTATCAATGGATGATAGCTTTCAATCTAATATTGAAGTGTTCAAGACTTTGGTTAAATCACTGAATCAATCCAAGGGATCTCACTCTCCTTAGAGTAAATTTTTTATAAATTTGGACACCATTTTTTAGTTGGATCTATCAACCCCATAACCAACGATAAGTGCTTTCACCTTGTCTAAGCACACTCTAGTTAGAAATTTCACAAGCCTTTGGCCCAATCAAAAATATGCAAACACATGTGTAGCAGAGCATTAGGAACCCAAGACTTAAGGTCAGGTATCCCTGTTTTCACTTAGTTGAGGATTCTATGTGTCTTTTTTTTCAAAATAAGGAGGATCACAACTTGTTTTTCTTCGCCATACCCTATTTCACGGGATCCATGGGTATGTATTTATATTCATGGTCTCTTGAATTCAATCCAGAAGAGAATATATCAACAGTCCATATGTGGGTCATGTTGCATCACCTTCCTAATAATCTTCTGGGTGAAAACTCCCTCAGAGCCATTGAGGACAAATTGGGTTGATATCTCAATCGAGCATAGCCAAAATGCAACCTACATTCTTGTGCCATAATATGCATGGAAATTGATTGGAGAAGGGCCTCTTAAGGGATCTACAAATTACTATATACAATTGGAGCCACCTGCAAGTTCTAGACTATGAACAACTCCCCTTCAAATGTAATTTGTGTCATGGGTATGGGAATTTTTCTAAAAACTACCCAAGGATTGAGGAGGAACACCCTCCCTCAATGTAGCCCATGAAACCCTCCAGTGATGCAAATAAAAATCAATTTATGTTGATACATAGAAGGCATGGAACCACATAATAAGGGGTAGAAGCACACAATGAAAGTTTTGAAAGGCCTGCCCAATTTGAACAACACTATATTTGAAGCACTTGAAGATCTTGAAGACTTGGAGTAGGAAAGAAAGGAGTTAGAAATAAAGAAACTACAAGGATAGCCAAAAGGTGGAAGAAATCCATCCAAATCTCAAGAGAACAAAGAGGCTACCCTTAAGATGACATTCAGGCTAAGACCCTAAAAAAATCAAGGGTAGATCCTCTTATGACCAAAATAGAGAAATAAAACACTTAGAATGATACATATTTTTTCCTAGTAAATGTTGGACCCTCAGAGAACCAAAAAAAAAATTCCCCTTCACATCTCTCCTTTCCAAACTTAGGGATGAATATCCAATCGAAAACTCAGGGAAAACGAGGAAGCAAGGAACATGTAGCTCTAGGTTTCAAGATATCACTCTTCAACCATAAGAAAATTGTGGGTGAAAGGATCCCAATAGAACCTCCATCATCCTCATAACAAATATATAGGTTCCCCTACTAATAATAAAACTATGTTGTGATTTTGTCGATTGTTATGTAAATAGTTTGTAAGGATTTTCCCTTGTTCTCCTCGAGGAAAGGAAAGAAAGTTATCTTAGAGTAGAAATTGTAAAGGTTAGAATCTATCCCATCCTATAGAGGAAGAGGATTTGATTCAATCAAATGAAGTTGTTGGTCTAGCCAAATCTTTGTGTTTTTGTGGTAAATTGCTTAGATTATTCATATCCCTTCCTTTTCATATAAATCTTAACCATTTCTATTTTAATTTTTTTAAACACATTTTTGTTATTATTGATATTGATTTCCATGTTCAAGTAGTTAGTTCGTTGGAATTCCTAATATTTTCTCTTCACTTCTATCTTAATTTAGATACAAAGCATACATTAAAAATTATGTCTAACAATTCAATAAAATTATATGTAAAATAAAAGATAATTAATATGACATATAACACCAAGATTCAAAGTGTGGACATTCCATTCATCATCTCATTAGTTGTATATACAATTTATAGTTATTTCCATATATTAATGTTAATAATTATTATATATACACTATAAGTGGGGAGGTTATAGGTCACAAGCTCAAATTTGGTTGGGTACCTTAGGATTATCAGTTTCTATTGTGGATAATAGTTGAGTTACTGTCTATTTGGATATTCCAAAAAACGAGAGGAGATCTCATGAGGTTTTACTCGGAAAAAAAGAAAAAAAAATACACTATAAGTAGCCCCAAGGGATATGTTGGTTGTTGACCCTTTCCACTAATGCATAATTCCTAGGGAGGTTATGAGATCCATTCCCACCAAGTCTTGTGGGGTTACAACCATTATTGTTGCTAGCCAAACCAGGGAAAAGGGGGAAATCTAGGGGCATTAGGAAAGTACTGACTTCCTCACTCTGAATTCTTAATATGGAGAGAGGGTGAGGGGAATTATTTCTCCAAAAAAAAAATATACACTAATTTCAGAAAGACGCAAATATCAATTACAAAAGACACCCGTCTTTTATTTCTTGAACGTTTTTCTCAAAAATCTTTTGTTTCCTCTTCTACCACCTATTGATCTCTCCTATTTTCTCTTCTCCTACATTATTATCACCTTTGGTTCATTGTTTTCTATCTATTTAGAAACAAAATAGATCATGTGTATTGTAGGACACACCCTACAATCCTTCCAACAAATCATAACCCAAACATGAAGTGTATTTTATGTTGGTTATGTGTTATATTCTTTGCATGACTAGACCTAGTGTTCACGTTGTGTCGAATGCGCGAGGGGATCAGAAAGGGGTGGAGCTTGTTGGTTGTGGAGCCTGATTATCTTCCTCATTCATATGAAATTATGCATACCCACCTTCTACTGGGGATTCGAGGGATATCCCATTAATGAAGGGGGTTTGGGGGGGTACCTCTCCCCTGGGTGGGGGGCATGGGGGTGGAGCCCCTGAGGAAAATTTTGAGAAAATTGCCTTGTAAAATATTGTAAATTCATAGTTAATCTTGACCATTCATTATAATTTCGCAGATCTGAAGGTAGAAGTTATGTTACGGTTTTTCTCTGAAGAATGAAATCCTATTTTTGCATGAGGGCATTGTATTGCAACTATGAGATGATAAATAGAATATTAGAGGTGTGGCTCTAAACATGTTGTTGGTTTACCCGGTTTGGGTTTCTAGGGTAAAATATCTATGTAATGCAAGTATGCCTACCCACTTTCAGTTTGGGGTTCAGGGGTTGGACCTCGAATGAAGGGGGTTTGGGGGTGACCTCCCCCCCTGGATGGGGGGCATGGGGGCCAGCGCGCCCTCATCTAGGGTTTTGGGGTGGATCCCTTGAGGAATTTTTTGGGAAAATTTCCTTGTAAAATATTGTAATTTCGTAGTCAATATAGACTGTTCATTATAAGGTCACAAATCTAATAGTAGAAGTTATGTTAGGGTTTTTCTCCGAAGGAGGAAATCCTTTTTTTGTATGAGGGAATTATATTGCAATTGTGATATGATGAATAGAATATTATAGGTGCAACTCTAAACAAGTTGTTGTTTTTCCCAATTTGGGTTTCCAGGGTAAAATCTTTGAGTAATGTGTGTGTGCCACTGTATATTTTATGTTTTTATTAAGAATCTATATGTACAAATTTATTGTACAAAATTAAAATCTACATTTTAATCTTGAGCCACAAATTTCTAAAATGCATCCCAACTACTATGCTCTATATGTTGCAACTTAACTAGACAAGACCTTAGAAACTTGTGATGCTTCATAAGCTTGGAGTTCACAAACTTGTAATACACTCTTATTTTTATAGTTTCCAACCTACAACACAAATTTGCAAGAATTTTGTGGTCTCACAACTTAGTCATGTGCTTATGATCCCTAATCCAACTCGGGCATCCCAATACTAGGATTTTCAAAACATATCTTTATTCTAATTAGCTTGTTTATTATTAACTATAGTGCATGGTTGTAGTTAATCAATTATTAAATGTTGAAAACATCATAATTCAAAGGGCACTCAAATTGATGGTGTAGTGCTATGTTTTGGACTCCAAGAAATATTACAAAAATTTACCCACAATGACACATACTCACCTCCCCCCCCTTCCCCACATCATGGGTGGAGGGTGAAGGTGGGAATTTTTTACTAGGGGTAACCTTCATGAAGGTGAGAGTCATGGTGTAGGTGGAGGGTTAAGGTGGGAATTTGTTACTAGGTTCCACCTTCATGAGGGTGAGATTGATGGTGTAGGTGGAGGGTGAAGGTGGGAATTTGACATTGGGGGTAAAAGTGATCATTTGTTACTATGGGGGTGGAGTGCACATTTGTTACAAATTCTCAGACTCAACACCCACCCTCATAAATCAATCACTTACACTCCAACCCTTGTTACAATTACTATGCTCATTTACCACCCCCACCCTCATGAATAAAGGAGGGTGGGAGTGAAGGTGGCATTTTCATGAGGGAAGAGGTGGGGGGTAGAGGTAGGGATGGGAATTTCATTAGGATGAGGGTGGTGATGGGAATTTGAAGCAATTTCCCACCTTTGTCTCTTACCCCCACCCATGTTTAGGCCTCAAGACCCATTTCCATGCATAAAACCTACTCATTGTGATCATATCTCAATCGAATGCTAATGATCCCTGACCATTCCCTAAAAACCATTCTTGGTGTGGACCCAAGATGAATTTGTGTTTAGGGATTGTATTTTAGTTTAATCATTGAACTAGGAGGATCCCCACAATATATCCAATCAAATGGTCTCAAATTATATTGAAAATATTTTCACATCGAAGAGCTCGTCAACAGATTTCCAATGCAATTTGAACAGGGTCAATCATACACCGTATGCAAAAGATATGGCATGTTGAAGTTGAATCCAAACATGTAAATAAATTGAAAACAAGGTACAGAGTTAATGTCACCCTATTAACTAGACCCGTATAAAATTACCAAGTAACCCATGTAGGATTTTAAGCACAAGCCAAGATCTAGTTGCGAGAAAAAACTACACAAGAAAAATTGTAAGAAAAAGAGAGAAGAGAGAATGAAATAATGTTAAAAAGACAATATTGCGGAAAATCCAATTCGTATTTATTTTGTATTAATGCTTGACATGAGTATAATATATAAACTCTCTAGGGAGAAATGCATGTAAGGTTGGGGTTCTTTGTGCATGCACTAATTGTATTTAGTCAATTTTTAACTAATCAATACCATGGGTAAATATCATGGATCAATACCATGGGTCAATACCATGAGCGACCACTAAGTGGTAAATGATAAGTTTTACTCAGTAAATAATAAAGGAATTTCGCACTTCCTAAGGGGCTTGGTTATCCACATACAATGCACATTAGTTGTCTAGTCAATGTCATATGTTTATCACTACTAAAAATAGGCAACACCCTAAATTTTAGGAATGTCTAAATATAGACATGGGTGTTCCTTGAAAAGTGGAATGTTGTGCATATACTCTAACACCCCCTTGAATCATAACTTGGGAGTAGGCATGATGTACAAATCCTAGAAATTTTCATCCATGTTAGGTACTCATGTATAAAAAACTTATGAAAAATATAATATGACAAAGCAGAGGTAGAGAGGGAAAACCCAGTGGGAAGAAAACTCCCCCTCAAAATATAATGCATACTATGTCTACTATGCAATTGCTATGAAGAAGGATGGTGTTGTAGATCAACAAACGGATCATATATCTATCCCTAGATATATCCTATCCCATCATGTGAGAATCCCTTGGCTTCCGGTTGAGCATTGTACATTATTACGATAGCAGTGAGTTCTCGTGGAGTACAAAAAAACTGATAGCTATGTCTCTATGACTTGGTAGTTTCTCCCACTAACTCACTAGTTGCCTGTAAATTATGGTATGCCCTACCTAGCTTGCGATTTCTATATGAAATAGGATGTTAATGGCCTTCTAAATTATATTATGAAATCTAATCCAAAGAATGTGTAAAATCATCTCAAAGATCTACCTTTGGAAGAGGTGAAAAAGGTGCAACTAGTTCCTCCTGGAATGCATGCATGGGGCCTTCCTCGAACTTTTCATATATTTTTTCTCTACTTTATTCATTTG
>CBVK0100521983.1:0-10976 GCA_900067695.1 Picea abies
ATATATATATATATATATAACCAAATTCTTCAAGTGAAAGGTTATTATGACTTCTTCATTGTATAATTAAAAGTCACTTAAATTTAGACTAAAATAAAGTTTTATAGAATTCAAAGTATCTTTAATTTAGATTGCACATATTGTGCATACAAGTAACACCATAAAGTCCAAATTTTTCATGGTCGTCTGAAACAAATTTTTCCAGAAGAAGTTCATATGCAACTAACATTAGCACTAACAACATCTAAGGCGACAGCAGTAACATACCTTATAGAAACATATCCAAATATCATTTGGCTTGGTTATTTTAAACATGTTTAAGATACACTAAGTTATGTACCCTTCAAGCATCCCCAATTATTTAGTTACCATGTCTTTTTATGTAGGGAGAGTGCACCCCCTTCCCATCAACGTATATTCATAGCGAAAATCCATCTCTTATGCAAAATTTGGAACACAACTACTCTAATGCTTCTCTTCCACATTATTGAACCTCAGAGGTTCCTCAATTGGTATCATGATACAACCACTAGGGTTTTTCATTTTCCACCTTCTATTCTTTTGCAACACTAACAAAATGCAATCCTACGCTAACCAGTCTACAACATATTCTCAATTTGCAGGATTAGAGTTGTGACATGTACAATGCTTTTCGAAATGGTTAGATGATTCGTAACATCTCCATTTTCTCTCCATTGCAGCATCACCTTGCAATTTATGCCACTCAAACCTGCAACCAATTGTTAGTTCATAAACCAAGGGAATATCCTATGCATACACATCCTTCTCACATCTCACAGACCCTCTTCTGTGTGACACAGACACCCTTTTGTGATTAGACATGAAACCTCTATGATTAGATTTATATTCAAACACCATGATCATCCTCATAGGAAACATATATGACATCTCAATAGCAATATTCAAAACATCTCAACAACGATATAACAACAGCAATGAAAGTGTGACTACATTTCATAGCGCATTAAACTATTTAGCACCCATCTATAAAGAATCATTAGTCTAAAACATGGTGTTCCCATAGACCCCGTGCTCACTTGCAGATAATCAAAAATCCAAGAACGGTCTCTCTAGAGATCCCTTCAAGATTAAATCTACAAACCTAAATTCTTTTTTTTAATTGATTTACAAAGAGATAAAATACAATGGTATTACAATGGCTCCATGGCCATGTATGGGCTTACAAATTTTGTTGGATTTCCACGCCAGAGGCCATGGAAATCTCAAGTATTTACCTTATCACTTCTCTCGATAGATATTTTCATCCTCTTGCAAGCTACTCTGCAAGCTTCATTCACGTTGGATTTATCTACCTCCATGAAATTGTTCGCCTTCATCTTTCAAATGAGCTCCTCACCCTTTCATTTTCCACTTCTAGCTTGAGACTTTTCCTCTTCTTAGAAACACATTTTATGCAGCGCAACCTTCCTACTTCCACTCAAAAATTCACTCCTTCCTCAACACATCCTCTGGGCTCCCTTCTACACATGTGGACAAACCACATGATCGTTGATATTTCTCTCTCGTTCTTGGTTTTGTTGCATTTACATGGGGAATTTACATAGCAAAAGGAATTCCTCCTAATCATTAACACCCACAACCACTTCTGCAATGACATGTCGACCCTAAAGCAGTGTGTCCATTCTCCAACAAGGATTCCATCATGTAGCACATGTCCATTTTGCTCCACTGCCACAACATGATATATATCTTGTTCTGCAACTTTTCATGTTCTACGAAAAACGTTGTCACTTATGCAACAACACTATCATGTCCTACAGCCTATCATGTTGTGCAACAACTATCATTGTTATGTATCATATCATGTTTCGTAATGTTGTCACTATCCCATAGCATTGTCATTATTTCACAACATTGTAATTGTTTCACACCCTATCATGTTCTGTAGCAACCAATTTGGTTTCATATGCATCTTCACCCTAGCATCCCCAGGATGAATTCGATGCTCCTACACCAAACTCCATAGGTTATTAATAAATCATGCACTCATGCCTATGAGGTTAACTATTGACATCTTCAGCTTCCCAATGCAACTTTAATCGCTATTTCATTCACCAACTCTACATCCTCCATTGGTGTACATTCAACTCTACAAGGAATAAAAGACATCTCCTTCCTACTACGTTTTCTTTCAACTCATTGTTGCACATCCATCTGCAACAACACAACAATACTCTTATCAATGGAAATATGGAATTTCCATCTCATTCCCTATGCAACTCACCTTTTGGTACTACTACCATATTTATCTCTCTTTCTTCATCACTACAAGCACTCGTCAGATGCTTCTCATCCATGCATCACCTGCAAAAATCAATCTAAGTCATGTCCCATCTAGGACATCCCATTTCTATTTTTCATGCAGTGTACAAAGTTCCTTTAGTGCAGTCAGCCACTCATGCTCAAAATCACACAATATGGATTCACGTTCTCACATGTTACACCTCCATTCATTCAATCTACAACCACACACATATTTTCGTAGGCGATGATTCAATCATTGTATTCACTTTGTTCACAAATTATCAAAGACGTACCTTCAAGAGCCTTCATCTTCATGCAACACCTCCCATTCAGCAGCCTTCAATCCTTCTAACATTCTTCTGTGACATGTCTTATTCCTCCATAAGATTTCAAATCTTCTCTCTTTATCTATCAACAACATCTTCATTAGAATCTTCTTATTCAGGGATGTAATTTCATCCATATTCAACTCAACATCTCCACTCATGCTTCCTCCTAGATCACTTATCTTAAAGGTGTCATCTTCTACTCAGGAATTTTCTTTAGACATATTCATCATTTACAACCTTTGTGATTTACCATTGTTGTAATCTCTGCAAATTTCTTTTCTTGCACATCATCATTATATTACATATTCTTATCATCCAAGTACATTCGCTTTCATATGCATCCACAAACTTCCTTCTTCCTGCAAACAAATAAATAACATATTAAGGGAAAACAATAATTCCACGTTCACTTCCTCCTTTTCTTCACTACATTGGACACACACCGGATGTGCCTCTATCTTCCACTATTATAATTTTTATGTGTCTATTCTTATATTCAATTCCACTCTAAATATCTAGCCACCATCCAGTAACAATACATTACCATTACTACCAACATGTTCCTTAGAACCTATGATCCCAGTTTCCAATCCAAGAAACCTTCTGACTGCATTTTATCTTGCAACCTAATCTTGTGGTAAGACAAATTCAAACCACACACTCAAGGATCATTTCAAGTGACTATGCTTCCATATCAATATAACAATTATGGATAATTTCCACAACCATTTCTATATCATTCTATCATGAATTCTCTCATGAATCGTGTTTTTTGTTTCATCTCAATATAATAGTCATGAATAATTTCCACCACAACTACCATCTATCTCTAGCAGCCATTTTTCTTAGAGACTATCTTCCTTCTCATCAACAACCTTCTAGACTTCACTTCATGCAACTTTCTTTTCTTAGTTATATTCTTCTACAGCTTCAATATTTTCCCTTTAACAAATTCACTTTGACATCTCGTCCTTTATCTCGTGCATATTCTTTACCTATGCAATTTTGATTCTAGATATGCTACTGCTCCATAATATCCAATCCTTCTAACTCTTGGTTCTTGCACCTCCTCGTTCTTCTCATCAACACAAAGAAATCCTCAGGAGTTGTCTCGTATCCCTCAACTAGACTACCATTCATAGGTCTTTCCTCTAGCATTGTCTCTCACCATTCTTCTTCAAGCAAACACAAGCTAAAATGAATTTCTCCTAGGTCTTCTTGCTACCACAGTTACATAAGAACACTATCGGGAAACCAACCCTTGGGAGCATATCCAACTCTCATACTCTTGCAAATTATTTCATCCGAGAGTTGTGGCTTAATTGGTATCATTGTAGATTCTTCCATCCCAACTAAAGCTAACTATGACACCACCTTGGGGAGATTCCACCCCTTGCTCGTCAGAGTATATTCACAGCGGAAATCCTTCTCTTACGTAGAACTGGGCATGTAGCTTCTCTAATGCTTATGTTCCACGTTAGTGAACCTTAGATATTCCTCAACCGATATCATGTTATAACCAATAGGGTTGCACATCTACCACCTTCTATTCTTTTGTGACACCAAAAGAACACAATCCTATGCTAACCAATCTACAACATATTCTCAATCCGCAACATGAAAGTTGTGACCAGTACAATTCTTGTTAAAATGGTTAGGTACTTGGTAACATCTCCATTTCCTCTTCACTGCAGCATCACCTCACGAGTTATTCCACTCAAACTTGTAGCCAACTATTAGTTTGTAAACCAAGGGAATATCTTCTGTATACGCAGTATTATCACATTTTGCAAACCCTCTTCTATGTGACACAGACACACTTATGTGATCAAACAAGAACTCTCTATGCTTAGACTTATATTCAAACTCATGATCATCCTCACAACCAACATATATGAGATTTCAATAGCAATATTCAAAACATCCCAACAATGATATCTCAACATCAATGCAAACGCATCTACATTTCACGGTGCATTAAACTATTAAGTACCCATCTATAGAGAAATATCAATCCAAAACATTGTCTTCCTAGAGACCCCACACTTACCCGCAGATAATCACAAATATGAAAACGAACTCCCCATAGATCCCTTCAAGATTAAATATGGAACCTAAATTCATTTTTTATTGATTTACGCAAAAATAAAATACAATTGTATTACAATGGCTCCTGCCACATATGAGCTTACAAAGTATGTTATATTTTCAGGCTAGAGGCCATGGAAATCTCAACCATTTCCCCTATCACTTTTCTCGAGAGATATTCTCCTCCTCTTGCAAGCTGCATTCACATTGTATTTATTTACATCTATGAACTTTTTCGTCTTCAGCTTCCAAACGAGCTCCTCACCCTTCCATTTTCCACTTCTACCTTTTCATTTCCATCTTAATATTTTTCCTCTTCTCAATGACTCTTTTTCTGTAGTGTGACCTTCCAGCTTCCACTCAGCAATGTGCTCCTTCCTATGTTCTCTAGACTCTCTTCTACACACATGGGAAAACCACATGATTATTGTTATTTCACTCTCATGCTTGGTTCCATAGGATTTATGTGGGGAAGTTACTTATCCAAGGGAAATTCTACCTGATCTATAACACCCACAATCGCTTTTGCAACGACATGTCAACCTTAAAGTAGCATGTCCATTCTCCAACAAGGTGTCTATCCTATAGCACATGTCCATTCTACTCCACTATCACAATGTGTTATCTATCTCATTTTGTAGCAACAATGTCAGTTCCATAGCAATACTGTCACATCTTGTAGCATGTCATGTTTTTCAACAACATTGTTACTATTCCATAGCCTATCATGTTCTGCAGCACTGTCACTATCTCGTAGTATTGTCACTGTCACTATCTCATAGTAGCCTATCATGTTCTACAACACTGCCACTATCATGTTCTACAGCATTGTCACTGTCATTATCTCATAGTAGCCTATCATGTTCCACAGCACTGTAACTATTATGCAACCACATGGTCACTTCTATAGGAGCACTATCATGTTCTGCAGCCTATCACATCCACAAAATCCAAAATGGTTCCATAGCCATATTCACCTTGGCTTTCCAAGGATGACTTTAATGCTCTTGCATCATTTTTGTTATAGCATATCTTTCTTAAATCAATATTTTTCATAATTTAATATTTGTGATATATTAAAAAAAAAAATCGTAATTCAACATTTATGAAGAGATGAGAATATCAAATTTGATTGTGGTTGAATGCATCTTATAAAGTGGAACTTTTTTATTCTAAAAAGTTTGATAAATATAAAGTTAAGATAGAGAGAAATATTTTTAAAAAAAAATTAAATAAGTAAATACTAAAAGGTTAAAACCTGAAATGCAAAACGTGCCTCAAAACCTAGTAAGTCATTGCTTTAGTTCATTACATTTAAAAAAATGAAATATCCATTAATATCAATATCAATAGGGAAAACTTTTTCATCAAATAAAAAAAAATGACTTGTTCCTTGTGATTGGTTTTTTATTTCTCATAGCTTTTATTAGCCTTTTGCGTCATCACCTTTGGAGGACTTGCTTTCAAGGACTTGAAAGAAAACATACATACTAATATAATTTTATAAACTTATGATACAAGCTCTTATAATAAATGTTAGATTATTTCCATGATGAGTATTAGTGAGCTTATTCATCAGGTGTAATACAAAAGATGTTGTTTTTTCACAAACTTTTTTTAAGATTGTTAAAATATGGTTTTTCAAATCACTTGATTTATTTGTCTCTGATTTATTTGATCTATCTTATTATGGTAAAACCATACTTATTTTGTACAAGACATATTTTCATTGAAGTCATTATCCATTAGATTTGGACAATATTTACAAACTCGAAACTTCGTTAGTAGAAAACAAATATTGTTCTCATCTACCCAAATTCAGACTTGCAATATGTCTCCATTGATCACATTTGTAGATGTGACCATGCTAATAGAGGCAACCCATTGATCACATTTGTAGATGTGACCATGCTAATAGAGGCAATAGTGCTTCCATTCACCTCATAAATATATAAATATATGTAAAATTTAGGTGGTTCATATAAATCAACCTAGTATTCACTTATGAATTCTCCAATGTTGTGGTTTGCCACTACTTGAAGAAACATAGTTCATTTGAATTAGTTAAGAGTGACCATCATTTACATTTTTTAGCTACAATTAACTAAAAAAAAATTAATGGAAAAATCGATATAAAAACATTTTCAAGATTATTAAATATAACATCTCATGTATAATTTTAATGAAAAAGTATAATATGCAACTGAAATGTTATACGTGATAGGATTAATCAATCATTTCAACCTATTAATATTTATAAGGTAAAATAGGGGCGGCAGGTGCGGGGGGAGTCATCTATGACTCCGATGGACAGAATATTGTGGACTACTCCTGGGGACTTGGGAAGACCACTAATAATAAAGCGGAAAGTCTTGCGGTTTACATGGGACTCCAAATTGCACAATCAAGAAACATCCAAATCCTCACTATTCTTGGAGACTCAGAAATAGTAATAAGGAATCTCCTTGGAAAATCAATCGCTGCCACCCAATTCTCAAGTGGCCTTCACTCTCAAATTAAAACCCTGAAACGGAAATTTTCCAAGATTCACTTCTTCCATATCCTCCACTCTCAGAACCAGGAAGTTGATCGCTTAGCTAAATCACCAAAGACTATGGAACAATGTCAACTCTTTATCAACCAAAACTCCTCTCACGCTTGGCTTCCTTAATTATCACCATCTTCGACGGCCCCCCTTCACAACTATCACGACCACATGCCTACCCTCTTTCCCCCCATTCCTTCTCCTCCACTTCTCATCCCTCTTCTTAACTCCTCAGTGCTTCTATCGTACTCTAAGACGCCCCTCCCAGCTTCCATGGCATCACTTCCCCTACTCTGCTCTATGTGAGTTCTCATCGGCTAGTGGGTAATTCTTGTTCCCTATTCCAGCAAGTGTGTGCACACGTTCCCCCTCCCGAAAATATGGTTAATGTTGCATCCCCACTCCGATTACATTTTTCATTTCTACAGTGAAGTCCGGCGCAGCTCGCTTTTGTGCCCTCCCATCATGTGGTGGAGATCCAAAGCCCCTTGCACTTCCCCGTCCTGCGTCTCGAAGGAATTAAAGGAGAAATTATGCACTTTTTGTTTGGATGTCCGATGGGTGGAAGAACGAACAGACTTTCATCTCAGGGAATTTCAAAGGGAAAACCAAGGGTTGTGGGATGAAGTAGCCAATTTGCAGGGTCAATTACATCAGCAAGAACTCAAGCATAATCAAGAGCTTGCAATTACACTCTGTGGGGTCAATAGAAATACTAGGAAAATTGGAGAAATGGCATAGAAAATGGTAAATCCATTAAATTTTCCTCAGCATCCAGTGAATTCCAATGATTCAGTAGGATCAAGGCTTCCCTCAACCTTCCACTCAGCAGCAAGCAATGAGCACCCTTTGGGACCTCCTGCTCCATCGATGGTTCTAGTCTGGCCGAACCAAGGAGAAGGAATTCATCAGCATATCCAGCAAACCTCTAGGAGGACCTAGTAGCTTTCCAAAAAATTTAGACAAGTTTATGATGAATTGCAATTTTTTGCTAATTTTTTTTACTTATGTCGCCATTTTTACATGGCAAATTAGTAGCTCCTTTTGGACTGGTTTCACCAGTAGAATTATCATACAATAGACAGTCAGTTTTCTAGGAGAAGAACAGAGATTCCATTACTGATGTAATCTAGAGAACTTAACATTTATTTTTTAATGTAAAATCCCAACCGTTTTTATTAAAATATATATATATATATAAGGTAAAATGGTAAGTATCAGTTGAACAAAAAAACAATAATCTTGTCGATGGGTTGACCAATACTTCCCTACGCTTGCCTGTGTTGAGAATACTAATCTAGAGAAAAGGTTGGTCGACCCTTCCATGGGACCCCTTGGATGACTATACTATGCTTGAAAAAGGGTTGATTGACCCTTATTCAACACCCCCCACCCGATGATAATATAAAAATGGAAAAGAAAGAAAGAAGGGGATAACATATGATGGTGTAGAAATATAGAAGTTTGGATGTCCTCTCAAAAGTTAGGATGTCTAATAAAATATTTACCTGATATGATGGTGAAAAAAGACTCTGGCATGGGTCAACATGTTGTATAAGTGTAAAAAGGATGGAGAATCACTAAACCATTTATTTGTACAATATCCATATGAAAAAGAGGCAAGCAATGAAGCAATAGAATTAGCACTTTTCAAATCAAAATTCAAAACTTCATAATTGAAATTGACACTTTTGGAATCAAAACTCACACTTTTTGGAATAGAAAATCACAATTTCAAAATTGAAACTAACACTTTTGGAATCAAAATTCATGTTTTTTGGATTTGAAATTATTTAAAATTCATATTTTTGAAATTGAAATTCACACTTTTGAAAACCAATATTCACACTTTCAAAATCAAAATTCATTGTTTCATAGTCTAGATTTAACAAAATTGGTGTTTATGAATAACATCACCATCGAGAATCGATACCCTCTCCTTAGTATCGATTACTTCCTAGATCAGTTGTAGCTTTCCAAGTACTTCAACAAGTTAGATCTCAAATAAGGATACTACTAGGTATGAGTTAAAGAATAAGGCATCTAGAAGATTGTGTTCAAGATAAGGCAAGGTCTATATGAATAGTTGGCAAGCCATTTCATTTATGTAATGCACCGGTTACATTTATGTGTTTGATGACTGATTTATCATTTCCCTTTCTATATTCATTTGTAATGGTGTACTTACATGATATATTAGTTTATATTTTTACATAGTAAGATCATATATCACATCTCATTCAAGTGTTAGAGACCCTAAAAAATCATCAACTACCAGAAAACCTTAATAAATGTGAATTTTCCCAACACTCCTTGGTGTATTTGGGGTATGTGACTAGTAGAGAGGAACTAAATATTAATGTTGCAAAGATGAAGACTATATTCAAGTGGCCAATTCCTACTAATGTCACTAAAGTTAGGAGCTTTATGGGGGTAACACGGTACCTTTGGAGTTTATAGCATTATTTTTTGTTTTGGATGCGCCACTCCATGTCATAACAACCAATGGAAAGAATTTTCAATGGGGAAAGAACTAGAAAAAGGCTTTTGAATAGTTGAAATGAAAGATTATTAAAGCATCAGTTCTCACATTGCCCAATTAGTAGATCCCTTCGAAGTGGAAATAGATGCAATTGGATATGCTATGGGAGTGTTCTAGATGTAGAGAGGTAAGTCAATATGTTATCATTATGAAATTTTATGTGGTAGAGTCCTAAACTACCTTATATATGACAAGGAACTTTATTCTTTGGTTCAATCTATTAAGAAATGGAAGCACTATCTAATCAGCATGGAGACCATCATTGATCTTAAATGGATTTGGACTGAAGAGTGGATAAGAGTCAATACCTGCAAAAAAAATTAACAATCAATCAACATTATGAAATCCATGAAAACCAATGCAAGTTAACGTGGAATAAGCCAAAGAAGGATGTAATTGAAAAGTTAAATAAAGATAATTAAAAATGACAAGAAAATGAATAGGTGGGAAGGCTAAGGAACATGAAGTGAAGAGCCACGACTATTGGCCTTCCCTTACCCCCTAGTTCTCCCTATTTCTTCACTCTCGCTCATACTCAAAGGGATTTTGGCCAAGGAGGAGGAGAGCATTGTAAAAACTTGCAAACTTGTAGAAATTTGGCCAAGGAGGAGGAGAGCATTGTAAAAACTTGCAAACTTGTAGAAAGAAGAATAATGAGCACCATTTGACTTGTTTTCCCATTTGGGTTACAGGGTAAAATAAGTGTGTCCATTATGTGATTGATTACCATATCTATCATTCTAGATTTAATTCGTATGGGTGCATGGTTCATCATTAAATTCCATTCTTTGTTCATGTTGTGGAATATGAGAAGTTATACACTACGAGTTAAATTTGCATTTATTCTATCAGTTGTAATGAGGAATTAAAAAAGTATATATATATACTTTGGTTTAATATTTGAAAAACTTGATTTTCCATTAACAATTGGTGAGAGACAACAACTATAAGATGACAGTCATCCATTCTACCCAAGTTTTGAGATCAATGGATGTGATAATCTAACTGTTGGAGAAATTTCCAAAATAAAATCTCTCTCATGGGATTCCCTCCCTCTCTCTGGGGTGTAATCTCATTGTTTGGATGATGAATTAAGGTTCCCACACACAGTACACTTGTTTGTTGGGGTTTGTTGGGCCATCAAGTCATGATGGTTCATCACACTTCTCCTGGAATCGATCAGTCA
>CBVK0100521986.1:0-16684 GCA_900067695.1 Picea abies
ATCTAATCACAGCTTGTATGTACTCCATACCAATGGAGACACTTTGATTGATTGTTGTATATGTTAATGACCTTGTCATTACTGGCAATAACATTGATCTCATTCTTAGATTGAAGAAGAAACTTGATGACTCCTTTGACATGACAAATCTTGGTACTATGCATTATTTTTTGGGTCTTCAAGTATTACCACTATGTGATGGTTTTCTCATTTCTCAATCTAATTATGTAATCGATCTTTTGACACGTTTTAATATGGAATATTGCAATCCCTGTGCTACTCATTTTCAAGCTAGAAGCAAGCTCACCAAAAATTGTCAAACTCCCAAACTCGATGCTACACTTTATCGATAATTGGTCAAAAATATCATTTATATTACTCATATCCAACCTGACATTTCCTTTATTGTCAATGTATTGGTTTCTCGGTTTATGCAAGACCCTAGAGAAAGACATTGGAAAGCAGTCAAATGAATTGTCCGCTATCTCAAGGGTACCACTCATTTTGGTATCAAGTATTTTTGAAGTTTATATTTGCTAGTCAGCTTCACCGACTCCAACTGTGTTGGCGACAGTGATGATTGGAAGTCCACTTACAGTTATGTGTTTTGCTTCAGCACTGGACCTTTGGTGTGGTCATGCAAGAAATAGAAGGTAGTCTCCTTGTTGACTACAAAGGAATAATATTGTGTCCCCATTCATGTTCGTATAGAGGCAGTCTGGGTCTTCCAACTACTGGGTGAACTTTTCTTTCTTGTTTCAACCTCGACTACAATCTACTATGAAAATCAGAATGTTATTCAAGTTGCAAATAACACTATTTCCCACAATAAGATGAAGCATGTTGAGCTTCATGCTCACTATTTGAGATAGTTGGTTCATGAGGACATTGTCTCTCTTGAATATTACAGAACTAATGATTAGGTTGTTGATATATTCACTAAGCCTTTATCTGAAGCTATATTTATCAAGCTCCATATGATGCTTGGGATTCAAGAAGATGCAATTATGGGGAAGTGTCATGTTGACATAATTTTACCTCCTGAATCTGCATATCCATGTGTTGATGGGGGGTGTTGGAACATCAAGTCATGATGGTTCATCACACTTCTCCTGGAATCAATCAGTCGAACGGTAAACCTACATATGGAAACAATTGGTCGAGCGATCAAATAGATAACAACAGTCGATCGAGTAGTTAATAGGTCAGTCGGTCAGACAGTCGACCAACAATCAAAGACAATTGATTTATGGATCATCCAGCCAAAAAATCGACTACAATTTGGGTGCATGGATAGTCAGTTTGAGAACCCTTGTCTAGCTAACAACATGGATTTGACAAAGTCAACTCAAACAAATAACAATCATATGTGGAAACAATCCTCTCAATTTCAAGGAATTTGGTTATATCTTGAAGCTATAAATAGTAGACCCTATGGTTCATTATCATTAAGTGGAGCAAGCGGATCAAGCGATTGGTGATATTTTTATTGTGTACGAGATGTATAATATGCATTGCAATGTTTTGATCATAGCATTGTGCTTAGGTGTTGTAACGATGTCTTTAGACACCACCCTTTGTCTTCAAAATCTTATTTCCTCTTCAATTATATGTAGTATTGTTTGTCTATCTCGTATCAAGTTACACTTGATCCCCAACGAGGGCATCTCCATCTTGTTGCACATTTATTTTGTTTCCTAAGATGTTTTTCATCTTTTTGGGTGTTTAGATTGTTTCCTGGAACATTTTTCATCTTTCTAGGCATTTAACTTATTGGGTGCATCTCTCATGAAGATATCCTTCCTATGTCTCATTTGTGTCCTTCCATGAATTAATTTGTTGTTTAAATTGCACATTTCTTCCTCTAGGTGTGCTTAAGTTGTTGATGGTCATCTCATTGTTGTCAATGCATTGTTACTTATTGTTACAACGTTGAGAGAGAACATATTCACAAAGGGAGACCCCGCGACTTGGGTTTGTTGTCCAAGATTTGTGTGTGTGAACCTTAGCATCCATGGGACTACATGTGCACCTTATTTGTTTCCTAATATGTGTGTGAACCCTAACTCAAGGGATCTCCCACACATTTTCTCTTTGTTGGCAGAATCTCTCTTCTTGACGCCTCTACCACAATTCCTTTACTTATTGGTTGCAAAGCATAAAACCTAACCCTAATGCATTTGGTGTAATGCCTCGTTATTCCAACTTCATCATTGGAAAATTTCCTCTACTACCAACACATATCACAATTGGATATGACATTAAATCCTATGCTATCGAGAATAATAATGTTTCTACAGAATAACTGGTCATAGTGAACATGATTGGCATGGTTTGAGGATATGGCAAATGAGTTCATTGGAGTTATGTCTATTGGAAACAATTATTAGAGTGAGAAAACCAACCCTGGGCCAGATCATGTAGAAACCACACATTTATATTATTTAAATGGCACATAGTAGAGAAGACTATGAATGATAGTGTTGTCATTTATTATTGTTGAGGTGTTCTAGTCATTGTTTAATTTCAAAAGGTGTTATCACTATTGTGGGAAAAGAGCATCCTTGTTGTAAGTGATTTTATCTCTGAGTGATGAAGAGTTTATTATACATTTCATTGTATTGGGAATGACTACCAATTGGAATGATGGATATATAAATGTATATATATTTTTTTTTGTTAGAGTGTTGAAGGAGAGGTGTAGGTTGGTACTGGATTTACCAGTGATGATTGGTTTCTTGAAAGGATGGGCCAAGAACCAAACCAAGGGTAGAGGACTAAGGATTGGTATCCTCCATAATATAGAGAATCCTATTAAAATCCTCATAGACGGAACTGAGGTAGAGAAAAAAATATAATTTTGCATAGGTATCCGCGTCGGTGAAGGAAGTGAGCTATGAGGTCCTCGATTATGGATTAGATGGTATCATATCAGTTGCATCCTTTACCAAGACACTACTTCTAGAATTGCAAACAAAATATTGCAAAGCGCAATGTCGGAAAAGCAAGCAGAGATAAGTTGTAAGAATTAAGGGACAGCAATGTCGAGCTTCGAGAAGATAATGAGAGCTTCAAGGCATAGGTTAAGATGTTTAACTAGAGGATGGAAAATATGGATAAGCACATGGAGACTTCTACCAGATTGTTGTCATTTCTCAAGAAGAATTTTAAAGAAGCCCAAGACTCCCCCACTACACTCAAGACAGATTGGGACAACAAGAGTTGGCATAGAAGAAGAATGCCTTGAAAAGGCTTCAAGTAGTTATCCAATAGCAAAAAGGAGCAAGGAAACCTTCCATTTCCATTGTAAATGCTAGCACCATGATTGAGGCCACCTTGATAAGCTTACCTTCCATAGACACCTCTTAAGAAAAGCTCGATGAATTTAAGAAGCATACCATGGGTATTGGCTCTAAACTTCTAAAGAAAATGGCATATGATGGACAAGGGCTAGGAAAGAGGAGAAAGGTAATTTTGAGCCCCATTGTAGCTATGCCAAGGGCCAAGCATGAAAGCCTGGGATTTGATTAAAAAAAAGTGAGAATTTCATCACCACGAAGGCAATTTTCATGAAGGAAACAAACATGTTGAATTTGGCTTGCTCATCGGGAGAAGGAGAAACAACAGTAAATGAAGGTGGCATCCCACTACCACCTCAGACTTCTTACGGTAGATTGAAGGAGATAAATAATGAGGAGAGTTCGCAAACTCATCCTTCTTGTGGTAGATTGAAGGAAAACAGTAATGAAGAGAGTTCCTAGACTCAACCCACACCTACACTCAGAGACAAAAACAAACCAATCAACGGAAGCAAGAAAGAAGAAGAAGAAGACCAGGAGGTCTATGTTAAACAAGAAATTTATTGTTTCTCACTGCTGCAAGAAGAGAGCCCATACCATAGGAAAATGTTGGTCTGTAAAGGCATGTTCTTTTTGTGGAAAGAGAGGCCATTGCAAGGTGGCATGTTGGAAGAAGCAATACATGTTCTATAGGCATGATTGTTTTGAGAAGTTGAATGGAAAGAGGGCTTCTCCAATCCAACAGCATACACAGAGGCACTTATAGAGGAGGAGTATGACAAGTGATCCTTGTAGAAGCCACGATTATTTTTCCACCAATACAAGTTGAGTGGACATTGAAAAACAAAGCATCGACGACTTCACCCAAAGCTTCACCTTGGAATATGAACAGTCAGAAAAAGAGTGTGGAGAGTGGAGAGTATAGGAGGTGAAGAGATGCTTGCATCTCCAATTCAAGGAAAAGATGTTGTCCAACGGGAGATAACATCACAAGATTTATACATCATTATCAAAGAGAACAATGGGTGGATGCCAACCACTAAGGAAGCACCATTTCAATTGCTACCTACAAACTTCCAAAATAAATTGTCCTTCCTGAAGATATGCTAGAGACTAATGCATAGGTTCAATGACCTTGGAGGGAGGATTACTTGAGAACTCCATGATGTGCCTTGCAAGCATGTGCAGGCACCAGAGAGTTGTTTCCATGTCATGAAGAAACTGATCCTAGCATAGGAATTCAACCACATGTGAGGAGTTTTTACGTGATGGTAGCATGTTGGGATCACATTGAATAGAACAACATTCAAATTGGCTATGTTGGTAGCTGAGATGGACTATCTCCAAGTCAAAGAGGGAGATGGGAATGAGTTTTGAGCCTAGAGTTTGGATTTAGATATTTCTCAAAGTTGAGATTCAGTGAGAAGATTGTTCCACTATGTGAACAAGCAAGCCAGATCAAGAGCCATAGCCATGGTCGAGGATCAGAGCCATCATCCAAATCCAATTCTATATTTAGAGATATATCCAGGAGCCAATGTCATATTCACTTTCCAAAGAAGTAGGAAACATTGATCCAGATTGGTTTCCTTGATTTTTTGGAGACCAAAAAACCTCTCAATGGGGTGGTGTGATCTGAAATGGATCCGGACTAAAGAGTGGATAAGACTCAATACCTGCAAAAAAAATTGGCAATCAATCAACATTATGAAATCCATGTAAAACAATACAATTTAACATGGGATAAGCCAAAGAAGGATGTATCTAAAAAGTTAAAGAAAGATAATTAAAAATGACAAGGGAACAAATAGGAAAGAAGGATAATGAATAGGAAGTGAAGAGCCATGATTGTTGGCCTTCCCTTACCCCTAGTTCTCCCTATTTCTTCACTCTCACTCATACTCAAAGGGATTTTGGCTAAGGAGGTGGAGAGCATTGTAAGAACTTACAAACTTGCAGAAAGAAGAATATTGAGCACCATTCGACTCATTTTCCCATTTGGGTTCTAGGTTAAAATAAATGTGTCCATTATGTGATTGATTATTGTATCTATCATTCTAGATTTAATTTGTATGGGTGCATGGTTCATCATCAAATTTCATTTTATGTTCATGTTGTGTAATATGAGAAGTTATACATTATGAGTTGCATTTGCAATTATTCTATCAATTCGAATGAGGGATTAAAAAAGTATATATATAATTTGGTTTATTGAGTTTAGAAATTGATTTTCCATTAACAATTGGTGAGAGACAACAATTGTAAGATGGAAGTTATCCCTTCTACCCAATTTGTGAAATCAATGGATGTGATCATCTAGTTGTTGGAAAACTTTCCAAATTGAAATTTCTCTCTCCTAGGAGTCGCTCTGATCTGCAATTATGTATGCAACAATTAAAAACGAAGCAAGAAAACTATATGAACACTCAGAAAGAAAATGTTGCACGGTAAAAGTTTCATGGAATAGAAAAAAGAACATTGTGAAAGAAGAAAAAATGACCATCAATTGTATTCAGTAAGGAAGACACCCTTTTAGCAACCTAGGTGATTTGTGAGTTTTGCACCAACAACACAGAAGTTGTTGCTTTATTTCTAAGCGCTCTGCATAGTGAGACTGACTAGCATTGTTAACAATTCTATTCACTAACTAAACTGACCTTCTAATAAAAAATATGGAATGCCCTCTTACATTGTATTGTCAAGGGTTGCTTATTAATTAACTGAATTATGAAACTCACATGTTATCTATTGATTAGAAGTCGCCCTAATCCACTCAACTAGTGAGGGCAGTTTATAATAGAAATTACTCATAATAACTAGTGAAGGAAGATAGGCACCCTCCCCGGTGACCTAATTCCTCCCTATTTAGATTCGGAAGTGTCCCTGCTTCCGCTAGCAAGTGAGGGAAAGAACGCTACAAGGTTCTTGTAAACAACCACTTGGCATGCCCAGGTGTTTGGCCCTTGCATCCCACAAGATAAGAAATGTAATTTTTCTAGCGAGTGTTCGGATTCCTAAAGTCTAGAATGGTTTTCACAAGAAAAGTAAGTTGAAAATCGGAGATAATTTCCACCGGGTGATGTACAGTAACAATTTCCTCCAGGAGTAGTTTTTCAAGCAGCTTGATATTGTTGACATTGAGCACATCGTGGATGTCGAGTTGTGGTGGAAAGTCTAGGTGATCAACATTTTCTCCAATTATTTCGAGAACTGTGTATGGACCATAGTACAATGGATGGATCTTATGATGTTGTCCTATGAAACGGGGCTTGTCTAGTAGCAGCCACACTCTATCTCTAGGCTGAAATACTAGAGTTGTGAGCCTTTTATCATGGTGTTGCTTGGCACATTCCTGTGTTTTTTGTAACTCCTCTACTACCTGTGAATGTCTCGTAGATATGTTTTGGATGAAGTTCTGCTCTAATTGTTGATCTTGTTGTGGGCATGCAGACCCCATGGGTGCGAGACTGACTAGAAATTACGAGGGCACACTTGGCTGGAATCTGAGACATTCCTCAAAGGGTGACAAGTTGGTGGAGGATTGGATCTCCATGTTATAACTATATTGAATTACATACAGATAAGAGTCCCACTCCTTATTTTTTGCAAAGTAGTTGTGAAGGGAGTGGACTAGAGTATGGTTGAACACCTCTGTTTGGTCATCATTCTGGGGATGAAATGCAGTGGAAAAATGGAGTTGGATGAGAAAGAATAGGAAGAGGTTGGTACAAACCATGCAGATGTTTAGAGGGAATACTTTGAGAACACATAGAACAGGTGTGAATAAACTTTTCCACTTTCTTGGATAGTGCATGTCAGTAGAAATTGCATTTGAGATTGAGAATGGTCTTGGTTGTGCCAAAAATTTCCCCTACAAAAAGAAGTGTGTGCCTCTTTGATGAAGATGAGGTGGTCTTATGTTTGTGGCACACATAATTGATTAAATTTTTATAGCCAATTGCCACAGATCATGTAGTCCCAAAAGGGGTTAGGTTGATGACCGTAGGTTGCAGCAATGCTCACCATACTTCACCAAAACATAGATATGTAGCATACATTTCCTTCCATGCAACATAAGGTGCACAACGCATCTTTAAAATGTGCAAAACTTGCATTGGGGGCTGGCTTAACAAGTCTACCATATTTTTGGAGGTACCTTTCTTATATTTTATAACCAGATGAAATTGTTGAAGATATGTTCCCACTTTAAATGATGTTGTTCTTGCATCTTATTCTGTGAGTTGATGAATATTAGTGGATGATGGTTTGTATGTAGGATGGTCTCTTTACCCAGAATGTTCAGCTAAATTCAACATGGTTGTTCCATTTGTCCTCCTACAATTAATATAAAATATTATGTTTTCATACAAGTGTCATAGTCAAATAGTTAGTTGGGTCAAATCAGGTCTCTACCCAACAGTCATGTTAATTAATTACAATTATTAAATTTGAAATTCGGAATTGCCATAAATGGCAAAAAAATTCCAAATTTGAATTTACTAAAAATGGAATAAATTTCCAATGAATTTAAATTTCAAAAATATTTTATTTTTGGGGATATCACACCATCCTAGATTCATGCTAACCCCGAATGATTGAGATGGATATTGGTGGCCACCCACCTATTCCACTGGCTCAAAGAACAGTTTTCCATTTCGACATTTTTTCACAATTTTTCGAGTCCCAAACTTCCAGGGCCATTTTGAGGCCCTAAATGATGTTTTTTGGACTTTTGGGGGACCAAGGGCTTTTATTAAAATAACCTAACCCTCAATAGAAGTTGTACTTCTCGTATATACCTTTCCGATGAGGTATCAAATACCTAAAATGGATATCGTATGAAAAATTTATGACCCTGACAAGTTGATGTACCAACTTACCTCAACGGGACCCACATAATTTTTGGCACTTCATCTCCTAGGGTTAGGGTTTTGGATGTCTAGGGTTTTGGCATTCATTGTTGATGTAAAAATTCCTTTGGATCCTCATTGTACTCATCTTCTTGCGAATGAGCATAGTCGTCACATCTCTTCTCAAAGATAAGCTGCCACCATTCAAGCAAGTTTGTTTCAATATGCATTTTTACAGTTTCAGTAGTTTCTCTTATTTAATAGAAGTTAAGTTTTATTGTATCTCTATGTATTTCTTTGTTATACATCTATATTTCATTTCGTTCCATTTATAAATCTGGATCAGTGGTATCATAACAGTCTTCTCTTTATTTGTTTTTCGGTGCATGTCCCCAACAAGGTCAGGGTACAAGGAGTTGGGACTCGAAGTATTTGAGCCCTTGCAAGACCAACCTTGTCGATCATGACAGCCTCCCATGGCAGAAGAAAAGAGAGACAATGGAGGAGGAGATCCTTTTAAACTATTGCTCGAGGAAGCCCTCATGCAACAAAAGAACGAGATGATGGATAACTTTACATAGATCCTTCAATGGCCACTAACAAGCGACGCATAGTCATCAAGCGGCCACTTGGGAGGCACCGCCCCCTTCAAGGTATAAGTCAATTTTGATATCCCCTTATTTTAAGGCTAGATAGATGTGGATGATCTAGATAAATGGTTGAATTTGCTATAAGTTTATTGTTTGGTCCATAATGTTTCCAATAGAGAAAATATTACCTTGCGCTCCTTAAGGTTGTCCCCCATGTAAAGGATTGGTGGGAGACTTACTATGAGCAAAAGGACACTGAGGAATCTGCAATATTTTCTGTAGCACCCACTTGGGATTCTTTCAGGGATGTTATTAAGGATCAATACTACCCTTTTGGAAGCTACGATGACCAGTATACGAAATGGACCACACTGTGACTGGAAAGGGGCCAGACAGTACTAGAGTTCTCAAATATCTTCCATACCTTGTGCACCAATCTAGGTATCGAAGACTCTGAATGGCATAATCAAGTATCGCAACTGTTTACATAGATACATCCAAACAGAAATGGAGTTTTTGGAAATCTCATCATTGGGCACGACTTATCGATATGTTGTCAAAATCGAGTAGAAATTTAAATAGAAGAGGCGAGAGTTTGGATCTACAAATTCTTCATAGCGGAAGCAGGGAAAAGGCATCCCCAACCCATAAAACAAAGGATAGAGCTAGGATGGACCCCCTCAGGAAAACCAGTCCAAGACGCAAACAAAGAAGGGTAATGAGAAGATGAAGAAAGACACTAGGAAGTGGTGTGAATTCCATAAAATACCCTAGCATAAGACCAATGAATGTCGCTCAAAGCAGTTGTTCATGGTCGAGATGAAAGCCTCAGAGTCAAAGGCGGGCTCTGAATATGAATCATATCTAGACAAATGGAAGCGGATCATTGATGCAGAACCCAATGCGATTGTCGCTACCACAAAGATCCATCCAAGTGAACCAGAAGAACCTGAGGAAGGTGAACACATTTTTCACTCACAGATGTGGGTGAAGGGTGCTCTGTTGCATTTCAATGTCGATAGAAGAAGTCAAAACAACCTAATCTCAATAAAGGTCATCAAGCGGTTGAACCTATCGATGACAGAATAAATAGAATAAACCCATGAAAACGGAAGCATAATTATCACTGCAACACATGGTCGTTTAATATATAATAACGCTTATCTTCGATTAAAGGTACACCAATTGTGGGTAGACCTTCCACATTCCTCTCAGCGTTAGACCGTGTTGCTCATCACTCTTAGCAGTGGGTCGCCCCTGAGTTGGGGATAAACTCCACTTGGGTAAGGGTTCCTAGCCAAGCTAAGTTATCTCGGTCAACAAGAAACTCAGTCACAAGTGACTCAAATCATAGGAAACTCCATCATAGATGCCAATTCATACTGAAAGCCTAGAATCCCTCATTCCCCACATGCCTGACCCACCACTGGAAGTGTGCCCCTTCTCTGCTCAACAATCCTTCAATTTCCCCACTTCCCTTCCAAGGATTCAACAACAGGTTGGATAGGAAGTCTCAAAGCCCCGTCGCTACAGTTTGGCGCCTAGGGAGTTAATTCCCAACAATTATCTCACCTGGAGAGAATGCAATATCCTACAGGCCTGAAAACCTGCCTCTTCAATCCAAAAATTCTCTCACCTTAAGAGAATGCAATATCCTATGGGCCTGACAACCTGTTTCCTTAGTCCAACTCTCCAAGCTATGCAATGTATAGGTATCTGCGACAATAACAACATAATATTGGTCACAGTAACATCTAGGTTCAATGGCAGTAACAACAAGGTTCTATGACAGAAGATTCAGCTACAAATCACAACTCTCCCCCTCCCCACTTATAGGAATGATCGAATGATAGAAAAAAGGTACTAAGTCCAAACTATTTGGATGCATGTTCCTAACTTGACACTTGTCATGTTGAGAACTGTCTTCAGTCCACATGTGCCCCTCCTTTAGGCTTAGGATATAATAATATCCTTACTTTATACTTTTAAGGAATATTAATATAATATTCCTATGGGTTTAAGCCCCCTTAATGTATCCCCCCCTTAACCTCAGCTAGTGGATTTATAGCCCCCCATACTCTTTTACGTGGTTGGTATGTCGTAGTGATGTATTTTCATTATATTTTCATGTGGTTACATTTACATTCTCAATACAGAAGTACTGATCTTTTGCATCCAGACTCACCAGCCTCATAAACATAAGATCGCGCACTAAACTAGTGCGTGTAGAACTTCTTGGATGCACCCACTCTTCTTTAAGTGTGCCACCCTCGCACACTTACATAGGTGCACATTACAACATGACATATATGTAGAAAGGCTCTCTAGCCTCCAAAATTACGCACTAAGATGGTGTGCGTTGAATCCTAGAATGTGTGTAATCATGGACGACTCTTCTTTTAATGTGCCATCCTCACACACTTGCATCGGTGTGTGTTGTATTCTTCAAGTTGTTCCTCTTTTAGTGCGCCATTCTTGTGCACTTACACATATGTGTGTCAAATACATTAAACTGTGTGCTATATCATTTAAAAACTACACGCACTCCTTTGGTATGATATTCATGCGCACTAACTTAATGCACTCAATACCAAACCAAGGATATTGTTCATTCAGCTCACCAACTTACATGTAAAGTACAATTACAATTATATGTACAATTTGGGGTTCAACATAGGGGTATTACACTCAACATCCTCCTATTGCAGAAGGCATCACCCAGACACAGTTATCCATAACAACTTTGAATCGAAGCCTCGTGCTACACGGTAGTTTTGTAGCACTATCTCGATAGGAGATATATATAGGTGACATTGGAAGAGGAGATGGACCTTCAAGCCCTGTTGTAGAGTGCAATCAGGAGAGGGCGCATGGATATATTACACATTCATGTGATCCTCATAAATGCTCAAGTTGCAGGAATATTTTTTATGGGCCGTCAAATATAATGTTGTTGTGATTCTATAGGTTGTGATAACATACGATGATGAACCATGTCCACCTGGCATGGACAAGGCACCCCCTTCACAAGAATCGTGTGTCAAGTTGAATCTTCTTTAAATGTGAAATTTGTTATATTGTTTTGGTTGAATTTTACGTTTTTGTACTAATAAAAATATTATAAATATGCATGGAGGATACTTCATTCATTGTTAGGTCACATGTACCACCACCCTTCCATTCACCATCACCACTTCCATTCCCTGGATCATTTTCCCCCAAATACAGGGGTAGTCCAGTCGTTAGCCACCTTGCCTCAGCTCTTGGGATTCCTCTTTCTACCCCAAGGGTTTTACCATCACTTGTACCACTTGTGGGGTTTTATCACCGCCCACATCCACCATGTTTTTCATCCCATCTATCCATAGTGGGTGCACTTGTATGCCACCCACCCCTACCACGTTTTTCATTGCATCCATCCACAGTGGATGCACCCATATGCCACCTACCCCTACCACCTTTTCTATCGGATACATCCATAGTGGCTACACATGTATGCAATCCACCAGTCGTATCTATTATAGACAATATTGTTCCATCCACTAAGGTGTTCATATCATATGTTGCTTCAGAGCAGGTCGTAGATCCAAGTGCTCCACCTGCTAGTGACTCTCCGTCGTTGCCCAAGTTATTCACGGTGATATCATTTGTTGATGATTTTTTATGTATAATGAATTTAATTGAGTTTATTCATTTTTGTTTAAATTTTATGCTTTGATCCTTGTCACCATTGTAGGGTGGCATTGTTTAAATATTAGGGTCATGAAGGAGGGAAACACCCTCGCGATTTTCAGTATCATCTGCAGTGAGTTTTCTTAGCTTGCATTATAAAGTATCATTTTGTAAGTTTGTTAATTCAATGTGGAAAAAAAATTATAAGAATGTTGTTTCTTTGTCTAGTTTCTAGAGCGACGAACCATCCATAGGCATAAAACCACCCGAGGTTCTACTACAAGTAAGAGAAGAAAGATTGAGTTACAGGATGCACATGATAGTTGTGAGGGTGGCAGTGGTCAATGAGTGACCAATGAGTGTCATTTTGTATTTAGGGTACCATATGTCAATTTTCCATGTTTAGGCACTTGTTGTTGTTTTGTATATTGGACATGATGTGCCATTCTGTAAAAAATGTACAGTTGATACAATTTTAAATACACACACACACACACATTTCATGGCACATGTTTTATTAACTGTAGTGTTTGTTTATTTGATGTTGATTAATGATTATTAATCACATGTTTAATTGACATAACCATGCACGACATCCCATTTCTTGACCTCGTAACATGAATCAAACATGCCTCAACCTGATAACACAATCATACATGAATTATCATGGCATGTTTTACTAGCAAGGCAAAAATTATACATTCCTAATTATGAATTAACTTATTACCATAACAAAATCATCTCATACATATCCTACCACTATAATACAAATCATACATGTCTTTTTTATTGATTATAGTACATGAAATAATACATGCATTTCCATTGCATGTCTTATCATTATAACACATATCGTGCATGCCTTTCCATTGCATTCCTTATCACTATAAAATAAATCATCTCATATTCCTTATCATGTCTTACACTTACAAGTCTTCGTATTTGCATCAAAGTTCCTTCCATTGGAATATCATGGGTATTCTTCATCGTCCAATAACTAATACATTCTTCTAAGATTTCTCCTAGTGATGATACCAACACTTCGGAATTGAATCCTACCAATATATCACCTTCCTACTAAAGTAGCAAAAGCCTATTGTGACAAAACCAAAATGATATAGAATCCTACTATGGGAATGAAAATTTTGATTAAGACATAAATGATATGATAGGTATTCAAAATACTAAGGGAAATAAAGGTATGACATCAAAAGATGTTCCAAGACATGGTTGTTGCATAGTTGATACGGTTGACCAAAAAGTTAGAGACATTGACAAACACGTGAGAGATTAAACTTGAGTATGTAATAAATGATTTGAAGTATGGGCACCAAAAGGATCATGTATGAATGTTGAGTTAGATTTTTGGACAAGAAGATGATGGTTCATGGCCTTTGAAATGACTCTACTTACTATCTTCAGTGGAATAGGTTGAGAATGATTTTTGTGGTTTAAATAAAGAGAATGAAACTATATTAAATGAGTGCAACATGACAAGCCCTCATGGACGAAAATGTAATTATTGCGACAATGTCGATGTTAGAGATGATTCCAAACAATTAATGCAAATCATTAGAGAGAGAGACAAATTAGGGTTTGTATCACTTGCAAATGATAAAGACTAGTGTCGTCTTAAATTCTTGGGCATATGGAGTCAATACAACACATTCAATGGAGGCTAAAGGCAAAAGAAGACTTGAAGATCAAAACGCTAGGATTATCCAATCATAAGCCTAGGTCAAACCTTCTAGGAAATAAACCCTAGAGTTTATAATCTTATAAACCCTGGGTGTCTTCCTACTTCTTCGCTAGCATATAGCAATTGATATCAAGTGGAACTAGGATTAACCATGTTACCCCCTCTCACCT
This sequence comes from Picea abies, assembly GCA_900067695.1. NCBI lineage: Eukaryota > Viridiplantae > Streptophyta > Pinopsida > Pinales > Pinaceae > Picea > Picea abies. Next base: position 14,281 of record CBVK0100521986.1, read on the forward strand.
AGTGGTAACTAGAGCCTATTTGAGGGGTCAACCTTGACTTATCTCACTTATATCATGGATCGTTTGTATTTTTAGGGATTTGAGGGGTTATAGCACTAGGTTTTCCTCATATAAAGAGGCTAGCGCTACCTCGTGTCAAAATCATAACTCACCAGTTGTGGGAAATCACTTATATTGTTGTCTTCTCTTCTTTTCTACTATGGAGTACTTATGCGCACCTTTTGGAGGATAATCTTGTCGATGCTTTCTCTTGTTTTGGTGGATTATATTTGAGCTAAGGTTTCATCATGCATAACAACTTGGTTTAGTAAGTGTTCTTCTTCAAGTTTAAATGATTTCCCAAGGAAACAAGATGACACTAGTCATTAACTTGCAAGTCAGATAAAACCTCAATTTCCAACTTCTCTCTCAAAGCAACTTGTTAGTTTAGGTACTTTATTGCATTTTCATGTTCATTCCAACTATACATTTTGCATTCTAGGCCATTTATTTTTTGTTTTTATAAATGTTGTTACATCCACTAAGGTTGTGACCAGTCACCAAATCGAAAGGCGCATTGCGATTTTTCGTTTCGTGACTTTGGAGGTTGGTTCACGTCTGTTCTCTTGATTCTTGATTTTTTGATATTTGTGAGCGTCAGATCGATGGATCACAACTCCCCACGATCTAACGGCTCAGATCAAATCACGATTTCTCATTTCATGAGTCTTCACAATTCTTGCCTTTGACTTTCCGATGTGTGAGTCAGCGAAATGCTGACCTTCTAGAACTGGCGATTTGCAAGCACCTATCCTACTAATCAATGATCTTGCTTCCACTTCAGGTGTTTGACCATTCAACCCAAATCAATGGTCCTCCAACCCTTTTCTCGATCGACAGTTGGGGCCTCCTTCAGGTTTCAGACTTCTGAGATCTCAAATCTCAAACTTCTCTTCCCCCCAAATACGCGGAATCTTACCACGTGTCCTCTTAGATCGGACGGCTTAGGATTACTTCAGGTCTTTACCTGGAGTTCACATATTTGTGACACATCTCCTTCGAATCTAACAGATATGAATCACGTTGGGACTTTACCCGGAGTTCACGTCTTCACGCCATGCCTTCCCCGAATCCAACGGCTATGAATCACTTTGGGACTTTACCCGGAGTTCATGGATTCACGCCACGCCTTCCCTGAATCCAACAGCTATGAATCACTTCAGGAATTTGCTCAGAGTTCACAGATTCACGCCACGTCTCCATTAGATACATCGCCCAGATTCACTTTGGGTCTTCGAGCCTTCAGGGTTAAAAAATCTCAGTTCTCAAACTGAAACCCCACTACAGTTTTCCCAGAGTTCTTGATCAGTTGAATAGTGTCCCCTTGCCAATCAATGGCTCATGACTCTTTGGCTATTCGGGCTTCAGGTGTTTCAACACTTCACCTTTTCCTTCCTCTAGTCTCACAACCCACCGACATGTATTCTTCTGTATCTAACGGTCCAGATTCACTTCGTTGATCCACGACTGAGATTTCACTTCAGCTTTCCAGCTCTCCTAGATTCAGAAATCTTGAGTCTCAAACCTTGATGGGTGCTCTCTCCTATGTGTGCGAGCGTTAAGACTCATGCACCTTCCTTTGATCCGACAGTTGTCAATCCTTTTCATTGTGATCCAACAACCATTGTCGCTCCTCCTCCCAAGCTTCTGATTTCCTCCACTTGGAAGATTTATTAGTCTTCAAAGGTCTCAAACCTTTGCTTCTCCTATGAGTCTGACTCTGGGATCTCATCAACACTTGCGAAAGTGTTATCTCTTCTTAGCTTGGTTAGTTATGAAGGACTTGGGAGCGTTACACTCTTTCTACTGGATTTAACACTTGGAATAATTTTCGCATACCCCTTGCGCTCATTCATCAAGTCTAGAGCTTAAGTAGTTCTCGGTCTCTACTTGCCTCATAGAGAGCTGGTGCATATCTGCACTACCTCTCCTAATATTAACAACTTCATCCTCCAAGGGTCTCAGAATGAATAGGTGGGTCGACATGCGTACATAAAACTATACCTAAGGTCGACGAACTCACAATTCGTGGCTCTAGCTTAGGCCACCATAGGGCGCAAGCATTTACAAGTACAAATCATGTCCGAACTATATAATTTCCTACTTGCCTAATTATACAACCAAGCAGAAATATAAGGGATATGGTATATCCATTAAGAAATCATGCACATTCCTAAAAACATTCACAGTATATCCAATTCATACACAGTTACAACTCAATTACACAGGGTAGAAGAACACTTATCTATTACAGGTTGCCGCCAACTAACTGACTGTGGATGTTCATCCTTCCACCCTACCATAGGCTCAGAGTTATTCATTCTTAGCACTCTGGCCACCCCCGTTCCAAGTCATGATATCACCA
>CBVK0100525004.1:0-16798 GCA_900067695.1 Picea abies
GAACAGGCATGTGGGGAATGAGGGTCTGTGGGCAGTGAGCGTGGGAGATTCCTGGGAGAGCATTCTTCCTGGTGGTTGTGTGTGATTGAATTCCCTGTAACCTCAGCCTGAGTCTGGATTCCTTGCCCTAGGGTGGAGCTCAGTCCCAGCTTGGGGGTGACCCACTGTTGAGTTGAGGAGCAGTGCGGTCTACAACTGGGAGGTTTATGGAAGGCCTGCATTTGGTTGGTGGATTTCTCCACTATCACAAGATAAGTGTTTAATTATATTTTTACCACATTTTATCATGACTGTACTGGATCTATTATCATGTTTTCCGCTGTGTAAATGAATTACTGTTGAAAGCTATGGATTGTCTAATTATAACAGTAACTATATGTTTATTCCGAGAATTAAAATGTATCTCTTTGCTGTTATGCATGTGATTATACAATTCTGTATGTTTTATGTAAAAGTCCATGTACAGATTGGTTAGCGAGAGGTTTGAAAGCCTCGGTAGTGAAAAGTGACACTATAATTTGGTAGCAGAGCCAAGGTTTCGACAATGAGCCTGTGGAGCGGTCTTTGGACTGAGAATGCAAGGGGAAATTGAGTCGGGAGGACCAATTTCGGACCCTGGTTTGCTCCGAAGCGTCAAGGAGACACTTGACGAGTTTTTATTAAGAACTCAGGAAGTATAGAGTGCTATGAAACCGCAGGCTAGTGTGGTCTATGTCCACGAGGAGACAGGTCTCTACACCAATGGTGTTAGAACCTTAGGATCTGTTCGGGAGGGAAGGCGATCCCTCGTGACCGTCGGATCTGGAAAAATGTGCGTAAGGATTTAAATTCCTTTGGAAATGGCACAGGAGGGTGGAAATCATGATACGCGAAATCCTGAGTTGGTTAGAAACCGTCTGAGTCATCAGATCTCGGCCAGAAAACTCGACAGCTGTTGGATTTTTCGAGAGGTGTTTAAAGGTTAAACCTCAGAAACTAGGGGAAAAAGCTCCGAAATAGATCTAAACCGTCTGAAAGACGGAGGACACGTGTCATGAGATTTCCCATTTCGGGAAATCAGGATATCGACATTCATGAAATCGGGAGTCACGATGACATGAGATCAGGAATTTTCATGGTGGAAGTCCCGGGAATGATCCGGGTCGTCCGTTTGTGGGGACACATGGAGGAGATCGAGCGACCCATCGGTATATTGGCTACCGGGGTTTTGAGTTGACAAAGGATTTTTTCATCGGGGAATCAAAAGTCCTGAAGTCCCAAGATTGAATCGAGATCATCCATTCGTTGTGGACATGTGGCAGTAATCCAGGCAATCGGGGAAAGTCCTGATAGAAGAGTCATCCATCGAAAATTGGGGTTCGGGGAATCGCAAATCCTGAGGACACTTGTGTTTCGGCTTTGGAAAGTCTGAAACCCTGATAGGAGGTATGACTGTGGTCGTGTAAAGGGAAGTCATGTGAGCTCGAGACTAGCTAGAGGGATAACAAGAGTTAGAGCGCATCGACGTTTGGAAGCCCAAAACCTCGAAAGGATCTGCGTCGTAGATCTGAGAAAGATCTGACCATTGGATTTTTCTAGGAATGGACGTGGACACATGGAGATGTACCACGTGCCAGTGGGATGAGAAGAGAAGTGAGGGAGGTGGGACCTGATGATGTCATTAAAAGTGACATGGACCCTCATGAACATGCCACGTGCCACCGTGGTTGTTGGTGACCACTGTGCGATGTGGGCCCGGAGGGTAAAGTAAATCGGAATTTCGGAATTTGGCAATTGAAATGACAAGAGGTGGGGAGTCACTGCATAATGAACTCCCGGGTGCTGAAAACCTGAAATCCCGGGTACCGAAAACCCGAAAGTCCCGAAAACTGAAGTTTCGAAAAACCCGAAAAGTACAGAGCCGAGCAGAGCTCAGAAAATTCGTGAAATTGAAAACATTTTCATAAATTGGATTGTTTATGAATGATGAAGAATTGTCAAGAAATGAAGGCTTGACAAATTCTAGTTGTCTGCACGTTGTATTGCAGAAGGCTGACGAGTGCTAGAACTGTTTGGGAAATTGCCTCAAACGCAAAGAAATGGAAGAGATACATGATACTTCCAATTCAAGAAAATTATTAAAACCGAAATGTCTTTTATTTTGTTCGAACTGGCTTATAAATATTGTGGATTATTCATGAAGGTTTAATGGCCTGAAAAATTTCAAATTTAATTGCACAGAGTGCGTGTGCAAAGTTCAACGAAGGCCAGAACCCCAGTTAATCAACATCGAGTATGGAGTGGGGAAAAGTGTAGTTTACCCCTGAAATAGAAGATGAACGGGAAGGAAAGGATGTTAACCTGGGAGTCGAAGGATCGAACTCTAATGGGCATGGAAAAGAGATGGATAAGGAAGGACATATGATGAAAATCATTGAAGGGCTACAAAGAGAGGCCAAAAAGCGTCGATCCAATAGCCGAAATCTCATGAAAGTTAGGGATCGACAAGGGGAATTAAACTTAAAATTCTTGAAGAGCCTAGAAAGAATAGAGAAGAAACTTGAGAAGGTAAGAGACTCAGGTATGACAGAGAGTCGCAAAAATCATGGGAGAAGAAGTAGATCGAGGAGTGGTAGCTGACATCACAGTCGCTCCCAAAAACATTCGAACAGGGAGACACACAACAGTTTGAGCCCGTCCCCTACCAGAAAACATCAAAAATATGGAAGGGAGGAATTGAAAGGAGAGATGAATAAAATTAAACCTCCAAAATTTGATGGAGAACATAAGAAGGAGGAATATGCCAAGACATGGTTGTTGGGCATGAAGAAATACTTCCAACTGCAGAATTATTCTGCCCGTGCAGAAGGTAGAATTGCAATGTATCAGTTGAAAGGAAAAGCATCCATGTGGTGGGATCAGTTTGTGAAAGTGCAACACATTAGAGAGAAAGAGATCACGTGGAAGGAATTTAAGAGGTATTTCGAGAAGAAATACCTGACTAAAAGATACTATGACAGAAAGATGAAGGAGTTCTTCAAACTCAAGCTAGGCAGCATGACCATTGATGAGTATGAATGAAGTTTTCTGGAACTACTAAGGTATGTTCCATTCATCAAAGAGGAGGCTGTCAAAATTCAGAGGTATCTGAGTGGACTGCCACCTTCCATTGGTGACAAGATTCAATATGATTATCCTAAGACCATGGAAGAAACCATAAGAAGGGATAAATGCCTATACGAACAACAAAGAGAAAAGCCTACCTTTCGGAAGGCTTGGGATGACCAGAAGAGGTTTAAGAAAGAACAGAGGCAGAAGGGAGGCAAGCCTTCCTTTTTCAGAAATAGTCCTTGGGGACAGTCATCTTTTAAAGAGCCCAGGAAAGTTGAAGGGAGTGAGCAGATGCCAAGGCCTCCACCCATGGAGTGTTGGGGTTGTAAAGGGAATCATAGGTACAGAGACTGCCCCCACAGAAAAGACAAAGAAAGAACTTTCCATATTGTTCAGCAAGATGAAATAGTGGAGGATATGGGCAACAAAATGTCGAGGATCTACGCATCCCTGGACAATAAGCAAGCGGAATTTCAATCGCACATGATTGAAGTGGAAGGTATGATCAATAACATACCACTTGTTATTTTAATTGATTCAGGGGCTAGCCATAGTTATGTAGATCCTAGAGTGGTGGAAAGCTTGCATCTAATGAGAAGAAAACATGAGAAGTATTGGCTAGTGCAGTTAGCCACAGGGACCAAGAGGAAGGTCACTGAATTGGTTAAGTCATGTTCAGTGGACATGAAAGAAATGAGCACTAAGGCTGAATTGAACATTCTACCTTTAGGCTCATATGATTGCTTAATTGGTATGGACTGTTTGGAACAACACCATGCCCTTCTAGATTGTCGTAACAAGAGATTCACATGTCTGGATGAGGAGGGAAATCAGGTAACAATCCAAGGAATTCCCAAAGCCATGGCTGTTAGAGAAAACTCAGCTATGCAGCTGAAGAAATGTTACCAGAAAGGCTGTCAATTATTTGTATCCCAGGTGGAAGAAGTATTCCAAAATGTGGTCTCAAATTTGGAAGACCATAGGGTGCTCAAAGAGTTTGAGGACGTGTTTCAGGAGGTTCCTAGACTACCTCCGAAGAGGGACATCGATTTTTCTATAAATCTTATGCCTGGAGCAACTCCAATTTCAAAAGCTCCTTATAGAATGAGCACACCAGAGTTGAAAGAGCTGCAAATGTAGCTTGAAGAGATACTAAATAAAGGTTACATTCGCCCCAGCGTGTCACCGTGGGGAGCCCCAGTCCTATTTGTGAAGAAGAAATATGGGACGATGAGGCTGTGCATTGACTTTCGACAGTTGAATAAAGTCACTGTCAAGAACAAATATCCTCTGTCAAGGATTGATGATCTTTTTGATCAGTTGAAGGATGCTAAAGTATTTTCGAAAATAGATCTTTGATCTAGATATCATCAAGTGAGGATAAAATATGAAGACATCAGGAAGACCGCCTTTAGAACAAGGTACTGTCACTATGAATTTGCAGTGGTGTCATTTGGACTATCCAACGTGCCTGATGTCTTCATGTTCTTAATGAATGGAGTGTTTAGAAATTATCTAGACAAGTTTGTCATAGTCTTTTTGGACGATATCTTGGTGTATTCCAAGACAGAGGAAGAACACGAACAACACCTTAGAATGGTGTTGTAGGTGTTGAGAGAACACCAGCTCTATGCAAAACTGAGCAAGTGCTCATTTTACCAAAAGCAGATCCATTATCTGGGACACATTATTTCTGAAGAGGGGATCGTTGTGGATCCTGAGAAGGTACAGGCCATTCAAGAATGGCCAGTGCCAAGGAATGTGACAGAAGTTAGATCCTTTATGGGTCTGGCATGTTATTACAGGAGGTTCATAGCCATATTTTCAAGGATATCTCATGCTATCACTTCTTTGCAAAGGAACGAGATGAAGTTCCAGTGGACTGAAGAATGTGAGAGAAGCTTCCAACAATTGAAGCAGCTGCTCACAAGTGCTCCAATCCTAAAGATTGTTGATCCAAATATGGATTACATAGTGTGCATGGATGCGTGTAAGGAAGGGCTGGGAGGAGTTCTCAGCCAAGAGGGATTTGTAATTTGTTATGAATCCTGAAAGATGAAAGAGCATGAAAATAATTATGCCACTCATGATTTAGAGCTGGCAACAGTTGTCCACGCATTGAGGAAATGGAGACATTACCTCATGGGCAAAAAATTCGAATTAAGAATAGACCACAATGGTCTGAAGTATTTATTTGATCAACCGACCTTAAATGCCAGGCAAATTAGATGGTTGGAATTTCTGTGTGAATATGATTTTGACATCAAGCATATCAAAGGGAAAGACAATAAGGTGGTTGATGCACTCAGCAAAAAAGTGCATGAATTACATGCTACAACCATTAGAATGTACAGAACTGAGTTGAAAGACAGAATTGTGGAGGCTACAAATGTTGATTTGCAGTACAAAAATCTTGTAGCAAAGCTACAACAGCGTGAGAGACCATAGACCAAGGAAAGTTACACCTTGGGAACTGATGGTTTACTTCTGCATAAGAACAGAGTATATGTACCCAATGTCCGAGAATTGAAGCTGGCAATTCTAAAAGAGATGCATAACGTGACTTATGCTGGACATCCTGGATATCAAAAGACTGTGGCAGCAGTCAAAAGCCATTATTTTTGGCCAGGTTTGAAGAAATAAATTATGGAATACATCGCCAGATGTATGGAGTGCCAAAAGGTTAAGGTTGAGCATAGACACCCAAAAGGGTTATTGTAGCCTTTACCTATTCCTGAGTGGAAATGGGATGTGGTAACAATGGATTTTATCATAGGATTTCCCAGAACAAGCAAGTAGCATGATTCAATCATGGTGGTGGTGGACAAGCTTACTAAAGTTGCCCATTTTATTCCATTGAAAAACACCCACAGAGCAGCAGATGTTGCTGATATCTTTTTAAAAGAAGTTGCACGCTTGCATGGAACTCCTAAGACAACTGTGTTTGATAGGGACCCAAAATTCACTTCGAATTTCTTGAAAGGATTGTTCAAAGGATTCAGAACGAATCTGAACTTTAGTACAGTGTATCATCCCGAGTCTGATGGATAGACAGAGAGAGTGAACAGAGTAATCAAAGACATGTTGAGAATGTATGTGATGGATAAACCATCAAGGTGGGAAGACTACCTGCATTTGGTATAATTCACCTACAATAATGGGTATCATGCATCATTGAAGATGAGCCCATTCGAAGCACTTTATGGAAGAAAGTGCAACACTCCATTGAGCTGGGATAATCCAACTGACAGGGTAGTAGTTGGACCTGAACTACTCAAAGAGATGGAAGATCAAATGATAAAAATCAAACAGAATCTGAAAACTGCCCAGGACAGGTAGAAAAGTTACGTTGATAGTAACAAAACCCATAGAGAATTCAAAGTGGGTGACCATGTTTTCTTGAAAGTGAAAACTAACAGGAGTTCCCTGAAATTGGGAAGTTGCGCCAAGTTGGCAGCAAGATTTTGTGGGCCATTCGAGATCCTGGAAAGTATTGGGCCAATTGCATACATGCTTGCATTACCTGCATATATGACTGTACATAATGTGTTTCATGTTTCACTTCTTAAGAAATATGTACCGGATGTTAATCATGTTATCGATTGGGCTGTGATTCAGGTGGAACCAGAAGGTGTCCTGCAAGTACATCCTATATGCATATTGGACAGGAAAAGCAAACAGCTCCGCAATCGAGCTATTGAGCTTGTAAAGGTCCAGTGGACCTGGTACGGTCCTGAGGATGCGAAATGGGAGCATGCAGATGTTATGCGGGTAGAGTACCCGAACCTTTTCGAAACTTTTGAAGAACTTGCAGATGCGATGTAAAGTTGCACTGAGGACAGTGCAAAAATAAGGGGAGGGGGATTGTAGTGTCCACAAGGCCAAGCCCCATTACAGATCGTGATATATGCAATGAATTGTAAATGTGCTCTTTAGGCTGGTGAGCCAAGTTTTGTATAAAGTTGGAAGGCTTATGTGTTTTTTAGGCCAGGAAGCCTAAGTGCTTGAGGGCCAGGAGCCTGCTGTTGTACTTGTATGTATGCAGAATAATCAATAAAATATAAACACCGCCAAGTGTAGACCGACCACGATGAATGAGTGAAGGGGACTGAGCGTCCACATAGTGGGCAAGGAACTAGGGGCTAGAAGGTGGGAAAGGGGCTGAGTGTTGAGCCTAGGGGCTTAGGCCTGGAATAATATTTTAATATTATTTCCTAAAAATCCATGTGCATATTATTTTATCCTAAGTTCCTAGCAAAAAGGAAAGGAGTGTATAGGGAGGAATGCGGATGGAACACATGCAGTTCCCAGGGTGACAAATGTCCACCCTTACGCATGCAAATAAAACAGAAAGAAATTTTCGGGGGGGGATCTCTGGCATTCCATTCGACCCGACTGCCCTGAGCAGGAGTTGTATGAGCCAGTCTACAATAGACCTCATGTATGTCTGTTACAGAGAGGAAGCCTGTGTTGGGTGCTAAAGAATGTGTGTTTACCATTGTTCAGAGCCATGGAGTCTGTCTGTGAGAGAAAACCAGTGTGTGCATTTCCCTGAATGAAATGTCCATGTCAATTTCGGGGAAGAGTCTTTTTTTTCCCAGGAAAAGCTGAGTGAGTTGGTGCGTGGAGCCCTATTCTGAAATCTTGACCGTGAGAACATCCTGTGACTGCTGAACCAGTTCTTGGGAAGCCTATGTCCATTTTACCTGTGTTTGTTGTGGCACACAGTTATGGACTGCGTGAGGCTTGTTGGCCTATGAGCAACTCCCTCTAGGTGAGAGAGTGCGCAGAGGAAGGAGAGATCTCTTGGAAGGAACCCTGTAGCTTCCACAGAACCCAGAGACTTCCAGTCTGGTCTGTTCATATAACCCAAGGTAAGGGATACTGGCAACCGAAGGACTGTTCAAGTGACAGAGAAGGTGCACTCTCCTAGGGTGGAACAGGCATGTGGGGAATGAGGGTCTGTGGGCAGTGAGTGTGGGAGATTCCTGGGAGAGCATTCTTCCTGGTGGTTGTGTGTGACTGAATTCACTGTAACCTCATCCTGAGTCTGGATTCCTTGCCCTGGGGTGGAGCTCAGTCCCAGCTCGGGGGTGACCCACTATTGAGTTGAGGAGCAGTGCGGTCTACGGTTGGGAGGTTCGTGGAAGGCCTGCATTTGGTTGGTGGATTTCTCCACTGTCACAAGATAAGTGTTTAATTATATTTTTACCACATTTTATCATGACTGTACTGGATCTGTTGTCATGTTTTCCGCTATGTAAATGAATTACTGTTGAAAGCTATGGATTGTCTAATTATAACAGTAACTATATGTTTAGTCCGAGAATTAAAATGTATCTCTTTGTTGTTACGCATGTGATTATACAATTTTGTATGTTTTATGTAAAATTCCATGTACATATTGGTTAGTGAGAGGTTTGAAAGCCTCGGTAGTGAAAAGTGACACTACAACATGTTTTGTACTTATTTTCCTTAAATGGTTTTTTAACAAGTTATAAGAATGCATATCTTGTTTAACCTATCAACTACCACAAATGAGTAGTCATGTCCCTTCTTGGTTGTTGGAAAAAAACCCAGAAAATCCATGGAAATGCTTTTCCAACTTAGCCAAGTGGGTATTGGTAGGTAAGGGATGGTATAGACCTTTCTTCCAATTACTAGGCTTGCTGGTAAAACAAGGCATGTATCCTGTAATATACCAATCTAAATATTCTTTCATTTTGGGCCAATTCACATACCTTTGTAAGTTAGCAACCATCTTCCCAACATGCAAATGTCTTGCAACCTTGGAGATGTGAGCCTCTCTGATAGCTACAATATTTCACCTTTAAGAACACATAGCTTGTTTATCTTGTAGAGAAACCCATTGTGGAGATGGTATCCATCCTTATTATAACCTTCTCTGTACCAAGTATTTATTCGGCTTCAACCTTATAAGTAAACTTCACTCAAGGATGAACATTGTTAGAAACTGGAACCCAAATTTTATGGTCCTTATACAGTTCTCAAGCACGTTGGGAAGATGTCTTGTTAGTTAGATTTACCTAATCATTCTAAGCTCCATTCTTTTTTCATGTCTCTTGCTTAAAGAAGGTGATTGGAACTAAGTGCCAAACTCAAACCAACCTTCCCGACTTGGATGAAGAAGGATCCATCTGGGTGCAGCCACAAGAATTTTTGGACCATCGGGAGCGTTGTCTTCCTTAGCGTACCATCAAGGAAGAATTAGTTCAGTGGAAAGATACAACTCCAGCAGATGCCACCTGGGAACTTGCTACCATTCTGCAACAATTTCCTCATCTCAAGCCTTGAGGACAAGGTTTTTTTTAAGGGGGAGGGCATGCTAGGAACCTAACCCACCTAAACCCTCAAGTGGGTAGAATAATATATTTCCATGTAACAAAGGTCAATAATAATAAGGCCTAGCAATAAGGAGGAATAAGTAAAATGTAAGAAAACATAATAGAAGCTTCTGCTTCTAGAAGGATCTTCCTCTAGATTGTTCTTTTGATAGATAGATTTAGTATAAATAGGAATAGACGGTATGAGAAGTTTTGTCTTGGATATTATTGCAATAGATCTCTTCTCTGTTGGAGGTTTCCCCCTCGAAGAGGCAAGTGAACATTTCTCTCAGTAATCCAAGTTCTCTTTCTAGTGTCATTCTGGTATTATTCTGGTATTATTTTGACGATGTTCTAGTTATATCATTGTTTATATGCCATTTCTAGCTAATTATTATGTTCTGCATACTAATTTATAACTGGAATATTACAAGTGGTATCAGAGCACCTTCTCGACAGAAAATTATGGGTTAAATGTTTTCAGGGTATAGACATATTCCAGTGTCTTTAAGCTATAGAGATTTATCGTTATGTGCATAAACCCGCAGTCGTGGATTAATACACGCAGGAAATAAAATTGGTACTTAAATGAACATTTGTTGGACACCCTTGTAACCCTTGTTGGTACCCCTTTAAGTGGTAGAATATCGGAAAACACTTGTATACAGATGGACCTAGATCTCCTGAATCCCTCCATAGATAAATCGATTGGCCACCTAAATTCTATAGTTCCACTGAGAAAATCACTTGGGAAGTTACTCTCTAGTACTTTGGTAGTCGGGTAGTATGGATAAGGGTATTGTCTAGCCTCCTTAGTTGGTTCCCTAAGATATTGGGCCGAGTACTACTGTTGGACCTCGCACGTATATGAGAGAGTTATAACACAGGGAAAACCATTGTCTATAGAACCCTTCAATACCCTCACCCTTGGGAAGGAACACGAAATAGAACCAACAAGATCTATTGTCGTTCTACAATGTATTATGCATTCTGGTTGCGAAATTACTACACATTTCTTCCTCTTAAGCATTCAGGCATTTCGTCACTATAGTATTCTTCAGGCTGGATTATAACTCCATAGGAGTGTAAAAAAAAAGAGAGTATAGTGGTCCCACCTACAAACTTATTTGGGACCTATTCCATTGGATTCCCCTTTTCTCCCTAATCGCAGTCATACCCTCCATTTTTAATTCTTTTTGTTTCAATGGACCCAAACCCTTCCTAGTTTACCTATTTTGCCACATATCCCATTATATTTCCCTTCAAGCATTGATCGTGGTGGTACCTATCACTTCTAATTATTATTTTTCTGGTCCCACCCACCCATTGTTTTCCTTACCTGCACTTCCCCTTTCCAAATGGCCACCACTGACAACCAAGAAATCCAAAATTATTTCAATCAAGCCCATCTCTCCATCGAACATCTCACATAACAGATCAATTCTACCAATTCCCACATTGACAACTTGGAAACCAACCTCACAACCCAATTGACCTCCCTCTAGTATGTTTTTAATCAATTGTTGAAACTCCCTACAGGTCCTTCCTCATCACCACAACCCGATGTTGTTGATTCCTCTCAGTCTCTGCATTTTCATTCCAACTCCTTTCATCGTGAACCCTGTCTTCCCCACGTAGAGGTCAATAAATTTGATGCCTCTTATACTACAAGTTGGGTCACTCAAATGGAGCATTATTTTTATCTGCATGGTATTACTAATGAGTTGGCCAAACTTCATTATGTTGTCCTCTATCTAGATCCTGAACACTGGAAATGGTGGCAATGGAGAAAAAAATTACATCAGGGGTATGTTTAGTGGACCCAATTTGTTTATGATCTCTATGTGCACTTTGATACTGATACTCACTATCTCGGTTGTTTGACCAAGTTGAAACAGTCTGGCATGGTGGAAGACTTTGTCACTTCTTTTCAACATTTTTCCTTTTGAACAAAGGGCATGTCAGATACGTTCTTTCGTGAATTTTTTTATCAATGGTCTCAAGGATGAAATATGATCCCAGGTTCTCATGGCCCACCCTCCAACTTGGTTGGAAGCTACTTAATGTGCTAAAGAGGCCCAACAAGTTGTTTTTTCCTAGAACTAAAAAACCCCTTTTGTCCTCGTCCTCGACCAGTTAAACCTAACACTCTTGTCACTCCCCTCAAGGTCTAGAAACTAACTAGGGATGAAATGGATGAACGCCAACTGAAGGGTATTCACTATAATTGTGATGAAAAATACTTTCTGGGGAACAAGTGTAAGGAATAAAAACTATTTATGGCCATTTCCGAAGATGTTCCTAAAGAGGATGTGACAGTTCCCTTAGTTGAAGAACCCTCCCTTCTCGATGCCACCCAGGAGCCTGCTGACCCACATGACATTGAACCACTTATTTCCTTTCATTCCCTCATCGTCTTCTTGTCCCCACAAACAATCAAGATAATTGGATACATTAATAACAGGAAGGTCATCATCCTTGTTGAAAGTGGTATCACCCACAATTTTATTGATCGTCACATTGCCCATGAAACCAATTTCTATATTCGTGTTGTCAATAATTTTCAAATCATGATAGCTAATGGTGGGTCCATGAAATGTGGTGGGCATTGTGAAAATGTTCGTCTTCAAACTGGACATTACCAACTGAAAACTCATATCTTTTCCATTGACATGGGAGGTTGTGACATTGTGATAGGTGCTAAATGGTTACTCACTTTGGGTCCCATTTTTATGGATTTTAAGGCATTAACCATGCAATTCCAACAAGAAGGACAAAGGTATCAATTCCAAGGTCTCACGGCTAGTTTTCATGATCATTTCATTCCTCCTTCTTGTGGTTTTCATGATCATTCCATTCCCCTTGTTCCTAGAATTATTCCTCCCAATGTCTGCCCTTATCGTCACCCCTTTTCCCAAAAGAATGAAATTGAGAAAATAGTGCAATAATTGCTCCAAGCGGGTGTTATTTGCTCCAGTACCAGCCCTTATTCTTCCCCTGTGGTCATGGTACTTAAGGAAGAAGGTATTTGGTTCATGTGTATCTACTTTCGTGCCCTCAATAAGCTCACCATCAAGTACAAGTTCCCCATTCCTGTCATTGATGATCTCTTAGATGAGCTGAGTGGTGCTCAGTACTTCACTAAACTTGATCTGTGTTCGGTCTACCACCAAATACGTATGAAAGAAGCTGACATACCCAAAACTTCCTTTCGAACTCACAAGGGTCACTATGAGTTTTTGGTCATGCCCTTTGGCATGTGTAATTCCCCCTCCACCTTCCAAAGCCTCATGAATCATGTCTTCTGTCCTTTTCTCCATCATTTTGTCTTAGTTTTCTTTGATGATATTCTCATCTATAGTAAAACTTAGCAATCTCATATTTCCCATGTGGATCAAATTCTTCATCTACTCTGATAGCACCAACATTTCCTCAAACGCTCTAAATGATCCTTTGGAGCCTTGGAAGTAGAGTACTTGGGTCATATTGTTGGAAAGGCTGGTGTCTGGGTGGATCCTAAAAACATAGAAGAAATGAAGGATTGGACTCGCCCTAAGAATATCAAAAGCTTGCATGGGTTTTTGGATTCAACTGGCTATTATCACAAGTTTGTTCTGAATTATGGTAATATTGTGGCCCCTCTCACTACTCTCCTTAAAAATAATTCTTTCACTTGGACTCTCATAGTGGATCAGGATTTTCAAGCTTTGAAGGCAGCTATGTGCACTACTCCAGTCTTCGCCCTTCCTGATTTCACAAAAACCTTTGTCCTCGAATGTGATGCCTCGGGTAAAGGAATTGGAGCTATCCTTATGAAAGAAGGAGGACCTTTGGCCAAAAACAATTGTCCGAACACCATTTGGTCCAATAAATCTATGAAAAGGAAATTTTAGCTATTCTGCATGCAATGGATCTCTGGCTCCCTTATCTCTTGGGTCAACGCTTCCAAATTAAGATAGATCATCAAAGCCTCGAGTATTTTGTGGAGAAACGAACTTCCTCCCCAGAGCAACAAAAATGGGTAACTAAGATCTTTGGTTATGATTATGAGATCATTTATAGGAAAGTCAAAGAAAATGTGGTTGTTGATGCTCTTTCTCGAAAATATGAAGATGAAGGCTCCCTCTTTTCCCTCTCCTTCATTGTACCATATTGGCTCCAAGTTGTGCGCAAATAATGGCTACATGATCCTAAAATATAGCATATGATCCAAGAATTGAAAGCCAAATCTCGAGTTTCCCCAGGTTACTCTTGGAACAACGATAAACTTCTCTACAAAGGCCGTTTGTATTTAAGTAAATAGTCACAACTTAAATCCAAAGTGCTTTATGAGCTTCATGCTACTCCCACAGTTGGGCATTAAGGGTTTATGAAAACCTATGACTGGATCAAACATTTCTTTTTCTAGGATAGTATGAAAAAGGACATTCTCATTTTTCTAACATAATGTGATGTTTGTCAACGCAATAAAGGAGAAACCATCAAACCTCATGGCGCACTCCAACCGCTTTCAATTCCACCCGCTATTGGGAGGGACATCTCTTTGGATTGTGTTGTGGTATTACCTAAATCTAGAAATAATTCCATCATCATGGTGGATGTGGATCGTCTTTCCAAGTATGCTCATTTCTGTGCTCTTCAACACCCATTTACAACATCAATTGTGGATCAAATTTTCATGGATCGTATCCTCAAGATTCATGGCATGCCTCATTATATTGTTTTTGATCGAGATCCCACTTTCACAAGCAATTTTTGACAAGAACTGTTCAGACTCCAGGGCACCCAATTGCATCTCAACACTGCCTATCATCCCCATATTTATGGCCAAACTAAAGTCGTCAATAAGTGTTTGGAGACTTATTTGAGGTGTTTTTCCTCTCAAAGGAAAAATCAATGGCCTCAATGGATACTATTAGTTGAATGGTGGTACAACACTTGTTACCATACAACTACTCGCATGACTCCTTTTGAAGCAGTATATGGCCAAAATCCACCTTCAATTCTCTCCTACATGCCAGGTGTATCGAAGGTCCAGGCATTCGATCAAACACTTACAGTTTGCAAGGCTATTCTTCATACCCTCAAAGAGAATTTGGTCATGGCTCAGAATCACATGAAGCAACAAGTCGATCAAGGTAGCTCATAACGATAATTTGTTGACGGAGACTAGGTATTTCTTCAGTTGTAACCTTATAAGCAAACTTCACTCAAGGATGAACATTGTTAGAAAATGACACCCAAATTTTATGGTCCTTATACAGTTCTCAAGCACGTTGGGCAGGTGGCCTATCAGTTAGCTTTACCTAATCATTCTAAGTTTCATCCTATTTTTCATGTCTATTGCTTAAAGAAGGTGATTGGAACTAAGTGCCAAAATCAAACCAACCTTCCCGAGTTGGATGAAGAAGGATCCATCCGATTGTAGCCACGAGAAGTTTTGGACCAGCGGGAGCGTCGTCTTCGTCATCGTACCATCAAGGAAGTGTTAGTTCAGTGGAAAGATACAACTCCAACAGATGCCACCTGGAAGCCTACTACCATTCTACAATAATTTCCTCATCTTAAGCCTTGAGGACAAGGTTGTTTCTAAGGGGGAGGGCATGTTAGAAACCTAACCTACCTAACCCCTCAAGTGGGTAGAATAATATATTTCCATGTCATAAAGGTCAATTTTAATGAGGCTTAGCAATAAGGAGGAATAAGTCAAATGTAAGAAGACCTAATAGAAGCTTTCGCTTCTAGAAGGATCTTTCTCTAGATTGTTCTTTTGATAGACATGTTTAGTATAAATATGAATAGAGGGTATGAGAAGTTTTGGCTTGGATATTATTTTAATAGAGCTATTCTCTGTTGGAGGTTTCCCCCTCGAAGAGGCAAGTGAACATTTCTCTCAGTATTCAAAGTTCTCTTTCTAGTGTCATTCTGGTATTATTCTAGTATTATTGTGACGTTGTTCTAGTTATATCATTGTTTATCTGCCATTTCTAGCTAATTATTTATGTTCTGCATACTAATTTATAAGTGGAATATTACAACTATTAGCTCACAAAAACACAGAAAAAAATATATAATTTAGTGTCATTAGCACATTCAACATGATTGTAATCAGATAAACCTGCGCTAATCCAAACAATGACACATTTATGAATCCATTAAGATCTCACACACTCTCAAATCAAGTGTACCTGAGGAAGCCGACTATGTATCTCTATGAATAGCTCTGGGACCAGTCAAATGATAGGGGATCCACTCCTATGAAAGATCCCCTTTCACACCTAGAGCTAGATATATAAAATATTGGAGAGCCTATAAAAGAATGTCTTGAGTATGCACTAAGGAGAAGTAATGAAGTGTATTGTTATGTTGTTGGTCTGAGATTAGAGAATCCTCATTTCTCTTAGGTTAACTAAAACATCCATAACAAGTCTTGATTACTACATAAAAACTCTATCCTCTTGAGAGCTTGGTTGCATTCCTTCACATCATTTGTATTTTATTTGAGAAAATAGAGAAACTATTCTAAATGAGAACATCAGGGAACCTCCCTAGGAAGAAGGGAGCTAATTTTCTCACCAAATTCTCTACAATGTTATCAATATAGCCTTTCCATCCGTAACAATGATCATTGTCTTATATTGTAATTCTTATGTTTTATTTCTCTTGCATGATCTTTTTTATGTTTATTTTCATTATATCATTCATTGTGGTTCATTAACCATTTGATTCAATTAACTCTAGTGTTATTATCTCCTATATTGACACTCAAAGGGATATCATTTACTCACTCTTGTGACAAATTATCCGCAATAAATTAGCGACCATACTTGGGACTTAAAGTAGAAATTATCCCACTGTAGGTTGTAAGAACCATTTTTCTCACCTTTACATGTTTATAGGATCATTAATCGACTTCCCTACACACTCCCTTTGAGTGTCCATGCCCCAACTCTTGGAAAATCCCCTCAAGATTTCACTTGCATCATTATTTAGAGATAGCACACCTTTCGAAGAAATAATTGCACCAAAGTGCGCTATTAGCACCATTTATTAGTCTTTGACTCGTGTTGTCTGCATTGGGCCAATCGCGCGATTGTAATTTCTATAGCTCGCGTTGATCTCAATTTTTTTGGCCTTTTTTGGGGTTTTTTTAGGTTTTTTCCGAAGAGGTAGATTATAGGATTTATTTTTATCCAATTTGTAAAGATGAAAAATCAAACTTTGAGTACAATATTCCATAGAAAATTAGCTAAACTGGATATTAGGGGAACTAAAATTAACCATACAACTTTTTATGTTTGCCGCGTGGATGGCTAGTTGATGCATTTGCACTCTGAGATATATTTCTTTACCAATCATTTTTC